>JAQQSZ010005015.1:0-13980 GCA_028646595.1 Phalanger gymnotis
GTCTGATATTTGCTCACTATGTGACCCAGAGAAATTTATTTATCCACTTATTTGGCTCAGGTAATTCCCTAGGTCTTATCTATTAAGACACATGCAGTTGTAATCTACTAGGTAGAGGGACTTCTCACTCTGAAATTTTCTTACTCTAATCAAATCTCAAGTCCTATGTGTATTTATATAATAGAATGTTTTTCAGATGCAGACACCCCAAAGCACATGTTAAAATGTCAATATATGGTGCTTAATGAGTTTCTCCATGATAGTTGTTCGGTCATGTCCAACTCTTCATGGCCCCATTTTGGTTTTCTTGGCAAAGATACTGGAGTGGTTTGCCACTTCCTTCTCCAGCTCATTTTACAGATGAGAGAACCAAGGCAAACAGGGTTAAATGACTTGTCCAGAGTCACACAGCTGGTAAGTGTCTGAGGCTGGATTTGAACTCAGGAAGATGAGTCTCCCTAATAAATATACGTAAAAATGGTATTATTCATATTGATGCAAGAATATGTATGTTCCTGAAAAGTTGTAGTTACATGGAATTTTGATCATTCTTAATATGGTATGTTTAGGGAACTGGACATTTCAAAGAATCCTACATCAACCTACATTTGTGGGATCATAGATTTACCGCTGGAAGAGATCTCAGAGGTCATCTAGTCCAATCTCCTTTTACAGATGAGGAAACTGAAGCACAGAGAGAGAAAAGTATCACCCTAAGTCACATAGGCAGAATATGGCTGATGTAAATCCTTATGTAAAGTGAAGAATCTTTTATGCAATGTGAGCCTTGAAGCTCTCTTTTTACTCATCTCTTTGCCACAGAAAATTTATTCTTAAAGAAAACCTGATCTATAAAAAAACCCGATTTTAAAAAAAGCTAAGCTTACAGATACACAGCAATTTTTTCAGTATCTAAAAAGAAGTCCAGAAAATGATACCATAACCTTACTCTCCTACCTCCCTTTCCCTAAAAATCTCTTCACCCACTGAAGAGCACGCTACCTTTTAAATGTATCTTCTCTCTTTCCTATAATATCTCATTTTTAAAAATGGCTAGCTTTGACAATAGAAACATAAAAGCACATTAACTGACTTACATTTCTGATTGCTCTTTGCTACAACTGGAGTGTGTGTGTGTGTGTGTGTGTGAGTGTGTGTGTGTATGTGTGAGTGTGTCTGTCTGTCTGTACCAATGTGCTTTCACATACACATCAGCAGGGCCTCAGAACTGGGGGCTACCTAGCTAAATCCTGATAGATTTATAGATAGAATTCAACTGCAGAGTGACCAGGCAGGAACATGACTTAAAAGATCAGTGAATAATTTGGGGTTTTGGCCATGTGTTTGCTGTTTCCTTTCTTTCCCTAAAGCTTCAGCAACTAATTATAGACATTGGCACCTGTGATTCTCTTTGACTCATAGTTTGCTCAAAGCATTACTCAAAAAGAGTCACCCTATATCCGATGACTATGCCGGTCTAATCACCGCTGCCATGTTTCCAAAGCATGCCAACACATTGAAAACCATGTCCAGTTTGTCTAGCTATTCAGTTGTTGCATCTGCCATTTAGGCTTTTATCTTATTCTTCAAACAGTTATCAAAATTAAGTATCTGAAAACATCAGAGAACATATTATTTAAATAGCACTGAATTACAATGAAAAGACTAGGATAATTATCTAATTCAATTTTTTTTGCACAACTCCTCAGTGTTCTCTACACTGATCTTTGAGAATATAAATGGCAGAGAAGGTGTAAGCTTTACCTAGTAGAGTTTTCTCATCAGAGTGTTCCCTATGCCAATGAAATCTAAGGTCCAGTCCCTATCCCTATGATTAATTATTTTTGTTATGCTAATGTTGAAAAATACTCATATCTTTGGCATAAATCCAGCTCGATCATTTTTATGGAAATATTTCTGTAGCCTCTGCTAAGATCTCATTTACATTTTTGCATCAATATCCATTAATGATACTGGTTTATTTCATATTATATTGTATATTACTATATTAGTGATACTGGTTTGATTCTTTTTCTTTGCTTTATCGTTCCTTGGTTTTGGTATTAATGCCAGGTTTACCTGATAAGAGGGCTTTGGTAGAATTATTTTTTTCCTCAGTTCTTGAGATTAATTTGTGTAGCCTTGGTGTTAGCTGCTCTTTAAATATTCAATAGCATTCACCTGTAAATCTATTTAGTCTAGATTTTTTTCTTTTGGCAGTTTCTTGATAGCTTCTCTAATTTCATTTTCTGAGATTGGGTTGTTTAAAATTTCTACTTTCTATGCTGTTAATTGGAGTACTTTGCATTTTAAAGTAATCTTTCATTTCTTCAGATAATTATTTTTATTTCTACTCTGTTGTGATATCAATTTTTGCTTCTTAAAAATTTTCGGCAATTTGATCATTTTTGTTTAATTTCATACATTTTTAATGAATTTATCTTATAATGACTTTATTACGCATAACTTATTTTGTACTCAAATGTATTACATTGTCGTTGTTGTTTTAATTTGTACAGGCAATGCCACCACATTGCAAGAGCTTTCTGTTAATTTGTTCTTTGGTCTAAATTTGGTTTCATTGGTGTTGGGAACTCCTGGTGTGGTAACTCTATTCACTTAGAGTTATAATTCCACTGTAACTGAGTTCTAGAGTTGTCTGGGGCATTGAGAGGTTAAGTAATTTGAGCAGTTGTTGAATGGCTACTATGTATCAGAGGTAGAATCCTAACCCATCTTACTGGCTTTCAAATGCTACATTACATTGCCAGTATGTCTCATTAGATTGTAAGTTTCTTGAGGGAGTCCCTGTCTTTTGTCTCTTTTTGTATCCTCAGCACAGTGCCTGGCACTCTAAATCAAGGTTGATTGAGGCATGATAACCCTGCTCTTCTTAACTCTAAGACTAGTCTTCTACCCACCATGTCATGATGCCTCTCCTGATGTGAAGGGACAGCCCAAATGGTAATGAAATGTCGAGATTCTGCAAATCAGTAGGGAAGAAATTGACATATAATGATGGTAATGATGACATCATTATTATTGATGATAATAAACAAGTAGCATTTATATAGTGCCTACTTTGTGCCAGGCATTTTATAACTATTACCTGATGTGATCCTCACAACAACTCTGCAAGTTAGGTGCTATCATTAGCCCTATTTTACAGATGAAGATACTGAGGCAAATTGAGATTAAATTATTTTCTTAAGGTCACAAAGCTAATAAATGTCTGAGACACAATTTGAACTCAGGTCTTCCTGATTCCAGGCTTGGATCTCTATGTACAGTGCCACCTAGCTGCATCATATATAGGAAAACAGTAAAATGAGACAATCTCATAGTAAACTGGTTTTGTAAATCACAAGGTGTGATAGCCAGTGTTTCTTATGAATATACAAAAATTGCTTTTTCTGTTCTTGCTCTTTCCCACTTCTACACCTCTTGACTTGAGTGTTAGGAACCCATTGGGTAGCTCAGATTCTTCCTCCAGGAACAACAGTGACTTTCAGAGAATACTTTCTTTATACTAAATAATTAATTTTAGAAATACAATGTTGATGCTATCTTATTTTAAAAAAAAGAAGGTGAAGCATCAGGAGGTATAAATTACAAGCAAATGTAATTTTGGAAAAGAGCACCAGAATATGCATCAAACCCTGTATTCCAATTACAGCTGCTCTGTTCACTTGCTATATGACCTGGGGCAAACTCGGCAGGGTGCATTGAAAGACAGCCTAGACCAGGAAGACCTGGATTCAAGTCCTTCCTCTAACCCTAGACAAGTCACCTAAACTCTCAGTTAACCATCACAAAATGCTTCTTGGGTTATCTTCGGATTTTGGATTATGAGTCATAAATTCCCTCTATTATTATACATGAGAAAGAGATGACAGTACAAAGAACTATTATTTACTGCACAATCTCTTCTCCATTTATATGAGAGAAAGACATTTGACCAGAAAGAAGTTAATATCAATCAGGAATTTACTCAGGAAAGCAAGTTTCATTATGTGGCCAAGTGATCAATACAAATTCAGATGGTCTTCTCAAATACTCAACTTCTACCACGCAAATCAATAAACGATTAAGTTATGTTCACTAGGTTCATTTACTAAGCGTTTAATATATTTGAGAAAGATTTCCATCAATGAAGATGGAAAAAGTGATCTTGGAAGCCTAAGAAGTGTTAATTTGTCATTAAGAAGATGTTTGTAGGATCATGATTTAAAGCTAGAGGGAAACGTAGAGAGGATCTCAGTCAATAAAGTACTGGACACGTCGTCAAGAAAATCGAAGTTCATATCTGAGGGCAAGTCACTTAGCTTCTGTTTGCCTCAGTTTCCTGAACAATAAAATACAGATAATGATAGCGCCTGTCTCCCAGGGTTTTTGTGAGGATCAAATGAGATGATATTTTAAAAGTCTTTAGTACATAGTAGGCATGATATGAATGCTATTATTATTATTATTTAATTATTATATGAAGAAACTAAGAACAAGTGTTGTTAAGCATCTTACTCAAAGTCACATGGGCGGGAGAGTAAGTAGCAGGTCTGGGATTCAAACCCATTTCCTCTGACCCCACATCCAGTCCTCTTATTCTCTTTTAAGATAATCTGTCTTGTATCTTTAAAATGTCTGCAATAACACAGTTGAGTGAGATGATTTTGAATGACCCAGAGGATTGGTAGCAAATGTATTTTCAAGGCTCCTCAGGCAGTTAGTTATTTTAAGAGGTGTATTAAGACCTCAGGAGAATTTTCACCTCTTTGGCAACCAACTAGTATTAAAATATGACAGCTAAAATCACAGCCCCATATGAAGAGATGGATGCAAGCCAAGCACACTGTTTAGATTGGTACCCTGAGGCATAGTGTTCAAGATATGAGAGGTCCAGTATGATTAATGTGTACTCTAAACTCGGTTAAGTTGGACTAGAGTGAGTCCATGTTTTAATTTCTACTCCTCTCCCTAACAGTCACCCCCAAGGCAGGTGATGAATCAGTACATTTATTCAGGTTTAAACACTTGTCACTACATCAAAGTGGGATAATTCTGCCTTTAATAGCAAATCCCCCTGGACACTGTGTTAAAATAAGACACGCTACTGATCTCAGAAAGCTTTTAGCATTAGAGTAAAAGTAAATTTCACAAATATATATGGAATAGGTTGCATTGGGGAAATACTGGTGGGCCTGAGGGTCGCTTCTACTCTGCTAAGTGTAGCGTGTTCACTGTGGTTCTTGCTAATGCTCTGTTTGAACATCACATTAAGAATCCAAAACCCAATTTGAGTTCATCCAGGCAAAATCCATACTGAAATTGACCATGCCAAATATATGCTATGGCATTGGCTTATGGTGAAGGATGAAAAAACCCAAGCTCAGCCAAGTTTTTTTGCTACTCCATTCGTAGTTGTCAAAACTCCCATTTCTCTTCCAGAGTTAGCTATGGAAGAACTTTACATTTGCTGTTAGTATTATGAACATAGTTTAGATCAATAAAGTGCAAACTCCTTAAAGGCAAGGACTATGTTCCCCAGAATTTGGCACAGTGCCTCACACAAAGTAAGCACTTGATAAGTTGCTGTTGAATTTGAATTTATGTAATGAAAATTACCCCAAAATAGTGTCATATTGTGGCAACAATAATACGTCAAAGAGCAGTTGAGAGAAAGCTGGGAGCTGAGCTGCACTATGGCAAGTCACAAAAGACCTTCAGAGCCAGAGTCTCTCTGTGCCTTGGTTCAGGAGGCACAAAGGGCTGGACACTAAACATTGAAACAAGACCTTGAAGCTTCAGGCAAGACTTATAGTGTGCTGTCTTCTTAGATCATGGGATATATAGAGTAACAAGCACTCCCAGGAAAGGTGTTGTTGTTGTTGTCTGTTCTCAAAGAGGACCATGACATCAGGGAAGTGATGTCATGACGTGTGAATAAATTAGATTTAAGGTAGATAAGAATGGAAAGAAATGTGGCAAGGAAATATTGGAAGTTGAGATCAAAGCCTCCACTATTTTGATAAAAAGATACCTCTAATATCTTGCTTTTGTACCAAGATCTTGTATGTTACCAATAAAATGGTCTATTACCTCTCTTCAAAGACTGCTGACTTGATTTATTCACCCAACCTTAATCTCATCTTTGTCATCCTATAGAAGGAAAAATATCTTTTAGGATCCTCAGTTTTGACCTTGAAGGAATCTCAAAAGTCATTGAGGGCAACATGCTCATTTTAAACATAAGGAAGCAGAATCCTAGACAAATGAAGTGATGTATAGGATTATACAGAAAAAGCTAAGATTTGAATTCAGATCAAACCTTTCAAAATTCAACATCCTTTCCATTAAACTCTGTTGAATTATATATTCTCTGAAGTTTCTTCTGAGTCAAAAAATCCTAGAATTTTATAACTCTACTTTCATTTTCATGGAGTGTCAGTATAAACAAAAAATGGTCTCTTTTCAATTTTTTCTTTTGTTAATTAGAAAGAATTGCCTCATTTAATTGCTCTCTTAGGGGAGTCCAAGGGCTTTCTCTACTGTGGGGGTTGTATGATACAAAATTTATCAAGGTATCCTAAAATGATTCAACCAGAGTAAGAGCTTCTGAAAGTCCCTCCAAAAATGATTAAGGTTAACTTCCTCGTCAGAATCTTCACCCGCTACACAAAGCTTAGGCCACGAGCAGTTGTATTAACCCCAAGGGTATGATAACACAGGATGAGGTGAGTTGATGGTCATCACAGAAGACATTATCCCTCATGATATCACTTAGAGGTCAAATGAGTTGTTTGTTTATTGTCTTTTAATATTTCCCACCTACTGTATTCCCCATAAGTTTTTCATAAGCCCTAATTTCCTGTCCTTCAGACTTTTTTCCCCTCAAGTTCCATTTATCTTTTCCTTTAAATTCTTATACTTCTATTAAGTAATATCTTTCCCTTTTATTACCAAATTTGTTTTCTTATGGCCTTCTGTTTCTGTACATGTTCACTTAAAATCCCAATCTTCCTGTCTTCCCTATAGGGGATTATAGTATTCTTGTCCTTTAAAGTGTTGACCTATTGAGATTGACCTATCGAGTAATTGCCAATGAAAGATGATTTTCTTAATATGCCTTGCCATTGAGACTTTCTTAGTTCTGATTCATGCTTCAGATCCATGTTACCTTCAAAAAGAGTTTTATAACAAAATGTTGCTTTTCTGCATCTTATACCTAATGACTATATTAATGGACATTTATAGAGACTAATCCATTTGAAAAGTGACCAGTCATTCCACAAAGTAGTTGGTAACCCCTGCCCAAGTATAGAGATATTAGTTTTTTAAAGCAATTTTTAAAAAAGTTTGACTTGACTGAAAAAGAGCTAATTAAAAATAATTACTAAGGCCTCCTACTTCTGTTGAATTAATAGGCAGTCCATAACAGATGAAGTATTTCAGTGAGATTTTTAAACACATTACTTTTGAAAGTACTGTCTTTCAATTTAATGAAAGTATTTTAAAAATAAATTTTGTCTTTAGTTTTCATCATCAGTTTGCAGATGAGCTAGTAAACTTTCAAGTGTGCCTCTTTTTGCATATTAACTTTAATGACTATAGCCTTAACGTTTTCCCCCATTTCTTTTCACAATTTTAACTAATATTTTATTCATTCTTCAGGACTCTTTCATAGGCCTTTCTTCATGGTTCCAGAAATGATACAAAATATAGGTGTTTTGTTTTGTTTTGTTTTTAGAATTAACTTGATTTTTTCAAAAGATTAAAAATAACTTTAGTGGTGCAAAAAATTTTGGAAAAATTAAATATGAAGCAGGTTTTAATTTAAACTAAGAAGTATACATAAATGAAACTTGATGTAAACCTCATAAATACCACAAGAGACCAACTAAAGCATGAGAATGTAATGGTTTAGTAATTACAAACACAAAGCATTCTTTTTTATTGCTTAGATTTACTCTCCACTTGCTAGGGCTATTTCTGTGTTCTGGTATGACTCAAGGACAAAAAAGCAATTATTAAAATCAAAAATAAAATATGGATTCCACTGAGAAATCATTTATGCATAAAGATTTTTAACAGTGAGAGAAACAATTTTATAATAGGGACCATTTTAAATGGAACAACCTGCATAACCAGTTATCAAGATGCACAGTATCTTCTAGTTCTTGGCCTTCTGGGCATCTCTAGTATGTCTTTCTAAAAGTCTGGTGAGTCTTTCAGTAAAGACAGTCAAATTTCTTTACCATTTGAATGCTATATTTATTGCCTAAAGATGTTGCCACAATTGATCAGTCAACAAGTATTTATTAAGGTCTTATTATAAGCTAGATGCTGAGGATATGAAGGCAAAAACATAGTCCCTGACCTCAAGGAGCTGATATCTAATGGGGAAGACAACATTAAAGTAACTGTAAATACAAGATTGTATGTGTGTGTGTTTACACTATGTAAATAGAAAGTAATTTTGGAGGTGAGGCACTAGCAGATGGAGAAAGGAGGAGGGGACAGAGATCTGGATGGCCTTCTGAAGAGAAGTCTTAAAGGAGGCCAAGGAATCCAAAAAGGGGAAATGAGAAGAAAAAGCAGTCCAGGCATAGAGGGAAGAACCAGTGAAAAGGCATGGTATATGGAGGGTCCTATAGCAGATCAGCAAGGCCAGTATCACTGGACCATAGACGATTTGGAAGGGATAAAGGGTAAGAAGATTGGAAAGGTAGAATGGGTCTTGCATGCTCTGGTATCACCTTTCTTCCTGGACAAAGCTCTGATTGGCTGCTTCATCCAGTCACCCCTCCCTTAGGTCTTTCCATTCCTTCCAAAAGCCTAAAGTGCCTGACCTGTTGGGCTCCAGCACAATTAAAGCCTCACATAGAATATTTACTTGTAGATTTTCTGAGCTAGAAAAGATCTTAGAACACGTAAAAGAGAACCTCAGCACTGGAGGTGCCTTAGAACATAGAATAGAGAATTCTGAGCTGTTAGAACTGACTAGCACAGCTTGGAGGGCTCTTGGAATTTCAGAGGCAGATAGGTAGTACAGTGTAGGAGTTGTAATCAGGAAGACCTGAGTTCAAATCCTGCTTCTGTGTAACCCTGGTCGAGTCATTTAATCTTTCTGCACCTCAGTGTTCTCATTTTTAAAAAAGCTCATCTCTAAATAAAGTTTTATGAGGATCAAATGAGTTAAGGGAAAGTTATAGAAAGTGCTTTGCAAACCTTAAAGCACTATGTAGATACTAGCTAGCTAGTAGTATAGTAGTAGCAGCAGCAGTAATAGGATAGTGGTAACAGCAGCAGCAGCAGCAGCAACAGTAGTTGGACTAGCAGCAGTAACAATGGTAATAGCAGGAACAGCAGTATAGTAGCCACAGAAGCAGCAACAGTAGTAGTAGCAGCAGCAGTAGTAATATAGTAGTAGTAGTAGTAGCAGCAGTAGTACAGGGTGTCCCTGAAGTCTGGGCACATAGGCAAAAATGCATATTTTGAAATATTTGGAACATTAACAGACCTTAGCCCCCTTGACTTATTTTTCTGGGGTATGCTAAAGGAGAAGGTGTTCTCAATGAAAATCATGTATGCAGCACACTTGATTGGATGCATAAAGAGTGAATGTGCTAAAATTAATGGCAATGTGGAGTCATTGTATTAATTTCACTTGAATCTCGCAAAGCACATCAACCTTTGCATCACAAATGGTAGAAATCATATTGAAGATGTTATTTGTTAATATTCCAATTAAATAAATGTTGTTGAAAATTTCATTCATTTGATTTCTTGAAAATATGCATTTTTGCCTACGTGTCCAGACTTTAGGAACATGCTGTAGTATAGTTAAAGGAGGAAGAAGAAGAGGAGGAAGGAGAAAGAATGGGTTTGAATTTTGAAGGGCTTTAAATACCAGGGATTTTATGTTTGATCCTGAAGGTAATAGGAAGCTATTGCATTTTATTGAGTAGGGGAGTGATATGATCACACCTGCACTTCAGGAAGATTACTTTGGCAGGTGAGTGGAGAAGAGATTGGTGTAGGGAGAGACAATGCAGGGAGACCAACCAGAAGGCTATGTCAGTGGTCCAGGTGAGAGATGATGAGGGCCTACACCAGCATAATGGCCTTGTGAAGGCAAGAAGATTAATATGAGTTGTGAAGGTAGAAAGATAACATAGCAAAAGATTGGATTTGTGGAATGAGAGGCAATAAGTAGTTAAGGATGACACTGAAGTTGTGGGCCTTGGTGACTGAGAAGATGATGGTACTCTTAACAGTAATGTAAATTTTGGGGATAAAGGTGTATAGATGTAATGAATTATATTTTGGACACTCTGAATTTGAGATTTCTGTGGGACATCCAATTCAAAATACCCAAGTCAATTGGTGATATGAGCCTGTATACTTCATGAAGTCTGTAAAAATATGATAATTTAGCCTGACAGCTGATGAGATTGCCAAATTATCTAGTATAGAAAGAGAAGAAAAGAAAGCCCAGGACAGAGCCTTGGAGGACACTCTCAGTTAGGAAATGTGATATGGATGATGGACCAGCAAAGAAGGATGAGGAGGAGCATCCGATCATTAGAAGAACCAGGAGAGTCATGAAAACCGAGAGAAGAGATATTGTCACTTCCCAAGTGTTTTGAGGCTTGCTGAGATCTTGCTCCCTCCAGTTGACACTCTATCTCTAGACCCTAAGTTTTCAGTATTGGTTGCATTTTTACTTATCTCCCTCACCTACCTCCCTGCCAAAATGACTATTAGGATAGTATTGAGAATAACATTAATATATATTATGACTTAATTCTTTGTCAATTGTTTTGTCAATTCAGAAACCTTCTTTTCTATTGGTCTCTTTCCTCATCATCTATCATGTTAGTGGGCTTTCTCTTCTTGGATTCAAGTATTTCATTTTTCTATGCAGTTCATTTGTTCAGCAACTGATTATTTGCAAAGCACAATGCTAGACTTTGTAAGAGATACAAAAATAATTAAGAGAGGACCTTTCACACTTAGAGCTCACCATGTAGGGGGATGGGGAGGTTATAGCATTTGCAAAAACACTAGACCTATGAAATACCAATATAAGAATATATAGTTTAGTTGTCTTCCCTTTCTCAGCCTTTAGGCTGGGCTGTCTCCTCCACCTCCACCTTTTGCCCCAACCATCTGCCCCTACAAGCTTTCAGATCCTGAGCTTACTCCCTATTGTTCTTTTTAAGGAATCTCCCAGGACTCTAGGCTTATAGATTTAGAGCTACAAGGCCATTTAATCAAATTTTCTTATTTTACCAATGAGGAGTCCTGCAGTAAAATGATAGGCAGATTCTTCTGTGAGAGACCAGCAGGTCACCGAACAATGGCTAGGATTTCTAAGCCATTGCAATCTATAGTGGCCATTTAGATAGCTTCAAAATTTTATGCTTATTTCTGTGAAATGCACATTGTTAAGAATACTTTGTTGTATGTGGCCATTTTTGGTCATTATTTCAGTCTCTTCATGGATTCCCAAATATTTAAAGGCATCAGACTAAACTAAGTTGTTCAAAGTTTCAGAAAAGATTTAGAAAGTTTTTATTCCCCCTGAACACATACATATTTAATATCTGAATTAAATAAACCATTTGGTTTGTAAAGGGATGATATAATAGTTATAGATCTTTTTCATATACTATAATAAACTTAATTTTTTTATTTTTTTTATAGACCTTTAAAAACTAAATCGATTTGTTTTCTTGGCCTGTTTTCTCATTGTTCTTCCATTGCCATATTCTATTCTCCCTTATTTCTGAGTGCTGATGGATAGAATAGAAGCCCCTTGCAAGATCTATTTTGGCTAACAAAGTCTATGGTTCTTTGTATAAATGCAGAGATCTTGACTCTAATAACATATGCTTGGCAATCCACATGCAATATCTCATTTAATCCTCAAAATAACCCTATGAGGTAAAGGTTGCAATTATCATTATCCCTGTTTGACTTATAAGGAAGCTGAGGCTCAGAAAGGATAAGTAGTTTGCCCCAGGTCATAGACCAACTGTGTAGCCAACTTAGGTACTTAGACTCTAAGTCTGTTATTATATCTAATACACTCGATCAAATTCTGAAAACCTGACAAAAAAATTGCCAAATGTGGCATGATATCATCTCCCTCCCATTCCCAGCAAGAATTCATAGAGACCTAATTTGCCAAGCAATTAAGCTCTATAATCAGAAATGCCACTAGAATTCTGCCAGGAGCTAAAATGTTGTTATTTTGAGTCTCCTTTAAAAAGCACCACATTAATGTGACTCCATAATTTATCTTTATCAAAACTGAAATCAAAGCAGTATACCTGGAATCTTATAAAATTTTAAATTTCACATGTAAATTGCTTGGGAATACTTAATTCAGTCCTCCACAAAACCTTACTCCTGTCTCATCATAACATGAAGGTGACCCTGGTTTCTCAAAGGCTCTGTCAGTGGAGTGCAGGTTATACCTAGTCCTGCCAACCTGGAAAGAGTTCAGATGTAAATCTGGCAATAAACTACATGTGTGATGGCTAAGGACCAGCATAGCTGACCATGGAGAGGTTTATCAGATCACAAGGTGATTCGTTGTTTTGGCCACCAGCCCCTGTAAAAATGGGTAGAAACACCAAGTGGCTCACAGTCCAGGGTGGTCTCCTTCCATTTTTGCTGTGATGGTGACAAAGGAGCAGGAAAAGGGGCAAATGTGAATTGGGCAATTCTGCCAACAGGATTCACTTAAGTGTTAGTACTCTTAAAAGGCATTTAAAGTCCTTTATAATCTATCTTCCCACATTTCTAGGCTTCTCACACTCTATAACCCCTCCTACAAACAAACACACAAGCACACTCTCTGTCTGTCTCTCTCTGCCTCTCTCTCTCTCTCTCTCTCTCTCTCTGTCTCTCTGTCTCTCTGTCTCTCTGTCTCTCTGTCTCTCTGTCTCTCTGTCTCTCTCTCTCTCTCTCTCTGTCTCTCTCTCTCTCTCTCTGTCTCTCTGTCTCTCTGTCTCTCTGCAATCCAATGTCAATGGCTTCCTTGCTGTTTCTTAAACAAGTTACTCCATCTTCCAAATCTGGATATTTTCACTGGCTGTCCCCTATGCCTAGAATACTTTCCCTTCTCATTTCTACCTCCTGGCTTGCCTGGCTTCTTTCAAGTCCCGGCTAACATCCCACCTTCTACAGGAAGCTATTATTGCTAATCCTTCTAAATTCTAGTGCCTTCTCTTTGCTGATCATTTCCAATTTATCCTGTATATTGCTTATTTGTATGTAGTTGTTTACAATGTATCTCCTTCATTAAATTGTGAGTTCCTTGAGGGCAGGGATTTTGTTTTGTCTTTCTTTGCATCGCCAGTACTTAGCACAGTGCCTGGAATATAGAAAGTGCTTAATAGATGCTTATTGACTGACAGATTCTGCTTGGTAATCAGTGAATTGCCAGACTGATAAAGGGATTGATTCACAGCTTTCTTGATACACTCACAATAAATAACCTCAATGTACATAAAGAAATTGGAGCCACAGACTTGGGGGGGCGGAGCCAAGATGGCGACTGGGAAGCAGTGACTGGCGTGAGCTCCCCACCAAATCCCTCCAAAAACCTATAAAACAATGGCTCTGAACCAATTCTAGAGCTGCAGAACCCACAAAGTGGCAGAGGGAAGCAGGGCCCCAGCCCAGGACACCCTGGATGGTCTCTGGGTAAGGTCTGTCCCACACGGACCTCCCAGCCCCCAGCCGAGGGGAGAGGAGCTGAGCCCAGCAAGCACGGCGCGAACAGACCAGACGTAGACCTACCAGACCAGGAGACGAGTGGAAAGTGCCCTGGCATCCTGAAATACTGAGCTGTGGCATGTACCAGACCTCTCAACCCACAAAGAGCAAAGACATCAGAGAAGGTTAGTGGGAAAAGCTGCGTGACTGAGTTTGCGGTTCCAGCCACTTGCACCTGGGGCAGCGGAGGTG
>JAQQSZ010005016.1:0-13979 GCA_028646595.1 Phalanger gymnotis
TCTTTCCAAACTTTGTCCTGTAAAACCTATATAATTCATTATTATCTCTGATGGGAGAAGCTAAGGAAATAGTCTGTTTATCAATGGAAACTCATCCTAACCAACTGCTGTCTGGCAGCAATCAGCAACTAAATAGATTATTTCTTTGTTAATTATTCTGATCTCAGCCTAGTGATTTATTTATTTAATGATGACTAGGTTCTTCACCAGAAGCTATTAATATAACAATGTGTGCTGAGTCTTGTGTGACATTCATGTGAGCACTTAGAAAGGGAAGTGTGATGGTCATTATGAACCAATACAGGTTCACTAAGAACAATTCATGTCAAAAATTTTCATAAGGTCATGAGATGGATAGATTAGCAAGATTCTGTTGATACATTAGATACATTATATCTAGATTTCATCAAGGCATCAAAAATTCTTTCGTGATATCTTTTTGGATAAAATTAATAAATGTTAATTAAATAATATAATTAGGTATTTGTGCCTAGCTGAAAGTATATGAATTAATGGGCCAATGTCAACCTCTTGGAGGGAGTATTCTAATCACATATTGAAATACTCTATCTTTTTCAACAGTATATTATTGACTTAGATGAGAACAAGAAGGACAAATTTGTCAGGTTTCTTCTAAAATCCTCCCTTAGTGCTTCATTGTAACATGGGGATGACCTTGGGGTGAAGGTTATGCTAGGAGACTGAAAGCCCTGTAGTATTAGCAATCTATGGGGTAAAAAGAAATACTGTTGGGCTTCTGTACTAGAGCTCTAGTTCCATACACATTTAGATTAAAGAGAAGATATTTACGTTACACTGGTTCAGCAGAACAGAGTTCACACAAGGACATCAATTGGCCAATCTTAGGATACAATTGCTTGTGTAACATGTGGGAAAGTGTGGGAGCAAATAGTTAGCAAAGGCTCCAGGAAACAGCACATCAAATTGGCTTCAGTGTTGTGGTTGAGGCTCCTTCAAGGTTCCCCTCTGTGTTTGTTACGTGTAACCCTGGATGCCTATCCTCTGAAAGAAATAGTCCTTAGCTCAAACAGCATTTCAGTGTTCCCCAGCTACCTTTTGTGTGTAGTTGGGTGCTGTGATACTCTGGGGCCTGGACACAAAGTGCATGATAAAGTGGCATTTAAATGATGGTGATAATATGCTTCATGGATCCAGCTTAGAGAGGATATCTCACCCTCAGTTCCTAAGTTCAGTGAAGCAGGGGAATCCATCAGTATGTGTTATTGCAGGGCAAATAAGCTCTACCAAGCTGAAAAAGTTTCAAGTATCAGCCCAGGACAAGATCTAAGTAAAGAGAACTCCATCATTTGTAGGTTGGCCACAGAAGCCTATGAAATGGATAACTTCTTATTGTCGCTACCTTGAAATAAGTGATTTTATTTTATTATTATAAAACTTTACATGAAGAGCTTCTGTATTATTCAAACCAAATATCTGCTTCAAAGATATTTAATTATCTCACTATAATTGAAAGAAGGAAGACCCTTTGTAAAGTACATTTGGATTCATTTTGTGAAGGAGGTCTTGGAATAAAGGGATATGAAAAAGTAAAAGCTTATTCTCCTTGTAACTCCAATTCCATACAGAAAATAGAACTGGAAATCAGGCAGTAGGACCAGAGATATAGAAACATAGCCAAAGTTGGGATCTATAATCAGTCACAGTACCTCTACAAATCTGATATAACAATTTGTTGAAGTACTGAAGTATCAGGACACTACAAATATTTCCTGTTATGGTAGCTATTATTCATAGATTATGTAGTTTATGTATTAAACATTATAATACATTATAGAATATAATCATTATATGTTATATGGTTATTATGGTATCATAACATCCAGGGTTTCTTCCTTCCATTTGCCAGTTTGAGGCCAGTAACATAGAAGTGATGGCAAAGAGGGAGTTAGAAGGATAGCTCGCATCTGTTTGTATTCATGAGCATATCATGGAATGACTTGGGGAGATGCTTGAACTAAAGAATTGCATTATATACCAAAAATGGTTGGGAAATGTGATATAGCATAAAAACCATTTTTGTTACCTTTGCCAAAATAGTCGAAATAGTAAACTCCAGAAAGTTCAGTTATTTACTAATTGAACTACATCATTCAATTAACCTGCTGAATATTTTTCAGTCTTCTCATACCAGTTTTCCTTCTTCCCTGTCACTTTGAATAAAATAAAGAAGAATACAGAAATATTCATTTTCAGAGCATAAAGCACTTAATATGTGCCAATGGCAGCTAGATGACACCATGGACAAAACGCTGGATCTGTAGTCAGAAAGACCCGAGTCCAAATTCTGCCTCGGATACTTACTAGCTGTGTGATTGTTGGCAAGTCACTTTAACCAATACCTGTCTCAGTTTTCTCATCTGTAAAATAGGGATGATAATAATAGCACCCACCTTCCGTGGTTGCTATGAGGATCAAATGAGGGAATATTTGTAAAGTGCTTTGCAAACTTTAAAGTGCTAGCTATTATTACCATTATATTCAGGTATAAACAGTAACTATAATTAATGAAGATGACCCTGTATCAAAGAAATAGGGAATTAAGATCAATAGGTGTTCAGTCATTTTTCGTTGTTGTGTACAACTCTTCACGACCCCATTTGGGGTTTTCTTAGCAAAGATACTGGAATAGTTTGCCATTTCCTTCTCTAGCTCATTTTATAGATGAGGAAAATGAGGTCAACAAGGTTCATACAGGGTCACACAGCTAGTAAGTATCTGAGGCCAGATTTGAACTTAGGAAGATAAGCTTTTCCAGCATGGCATATCCTCCGTACTACTTAGCTGCCCCAAGATCAAAGTTAAAGAAAGATCACATTGCAAGGAAAATGAGATTTTAATAGATATGTTAAATGTAAAAGTACATCTAAAGAAGACTCAGAGAGATTAAGATTATCCAGTGTGTTCAAGTGCTGAGTAGAAAAGGGAATAATCCTTAGGGAAAAATATACCCAATAATAAACTCAGACAAAAAGAAGAAAAATTAGAATTCACTGATTTTGTTAACTTAAACATCAGAACTATTTTTGTTGCTGCTGCTACCAGTGTTATTCTTGTTGGAATTTCTGTAGACCATAAATAATCCAAATTTCTAAGTGAAAAGCAAAAATGCTACAATTAGATCTTTAAAAAAAAAGAATTCGATCTCCACAGACTCTTTGTACCACAGCAATTCACTTTAACCAACACAAAGTAGCCATTATCCTACTCCATTTCACTTGCCCAAGTAATCATCTCCCAAGTTATGCTATCATTCAAAGGCAACACAACATATTTGTGCCTCTATTCCTTAGAAATAGTGACAAGAATACATCAGATGATTTATTTCTTGTCAACACGGACATGTCAAAAGAATCAAGTATAGCAGGTTTGTTTTATAAATAAATGGCACGGAGAGGCAAAACTGGACAGAAATGAACTTCATAAAAAAATATTTCTTTAAAAGGCTTTTAGATTGTGACTTTTCCCTCTTAAAGGCTACTAGCCAACTGACTTACCTCTAGAAGTTTACAATACAAAGGGAACTTCCCTAGAAGTTAACAATCCATTTTGCCAGTTGTAGGAAGCAATCAACACTTTGAACACTACTTACTCACCAGCTAGTAAGAATATACTTATTATTGCTATTGTAACTACTAATGTAACCCCAGCTTCACTGGTCCCTCCCACAGAGACTAAGAATAGTCACTGTGATTTTTCAGAGGAAAGAGGATCTGGGGAAGAGGAAATTTATCTATCATTTAGAAAGTTAACTGTTATGAATGAGAGACTGTGAGAGGCACAGAGGAAAAGCACTAAGAGAACTTTTTCCTGAAAAACTGAGTGTGCTAATTGTCAAGGAGAAAGAGTTTGAAGAGAATTGAATTTAATTCTTGTTTTCTGCAGAAGATATCCTAAGAAGAAACCTTTAATCCTGATAGAGCTAAAAAGGAAGAATTATAGCTCCACTTCCAGTTGATGGTTAGTAGTGACTCCGTAACATTTCTCATAGTTCATATATTGTTGAAACATTTATGCTCTTTGATATACTGTTAATAAACTGTATAGCCAAAAATAATGATGTTATTCAACCATATCTAACCAAGAAGTATGAAAGGGGAAAGGGGAAGGGCATAAGTTTTTAGGAAGAGCCTTCTCTGTTTTATTTATAAACTGAGATGGGGGCTCAAACCTAACTGATTAATGTAAATTTAACTTATGAACCCTCATTAAAATATCCCCTTTGATTGCCTTAGAATCCAGCAGAGAATAAGGCAATGATCCAGTAGCTCTTAGAGAATGGTGAGTACTCCATAATTAGGCTACACACATGAGGATGTCATCCATCCCTAAAGTCTGCTACATTGATAATGAATGAGATTTTGTGAACAAAGGGAGTAATAACACTATTATTAATAATCATTTCTTTGTACTTGAATTTTGATTAAAAAATAATTTCTTTAGGACAACATCAGCTCTCTTTCAAAAATGTTTATGATTCAATGGTAAAGAGTCTTACTACTAATTATTATCATTCCATAACACATTTTAAAGTTCGACCATCCTTTCCTATAGGGATCTTTCTTATGAAAGAGATCTGGCCAAACCTGGAGGAAATTGATGAATAAAAAAGGTTACCTGCTGGTAATTGATTTATTTTTTTGTTGTTTGTTTTTTGGCAGGGCAATTGGGGTTAAGTGACTTGCCCAAGGTCACATAGCTAGTAAGTGTGTCAAGTGTCTGAGGACACATTTGAACTCAGGTCATCCTGACTCCAGGGCCGGTGCTCTACTTGCTATGCCACCTAACTTCCCTGGTAATTGATTTCTAATCCTTCTTAAGTGTTTTTTTCACATCAAGGCCATAACCTCATTTCCCTCCCCACCCCAAAACTCACAACATTTCTACACATCTTTTACTCAAACATCACAATACAGGCTATGATCCCTATCCTGTCTATACTACCACTCTCTTTTTTAACCTCGACTTGAAATCTGGTGGTTGTCTTTGTTTCCTTCTTCTCCCAAGTTCTCCAGTCACCATGTCCTGTCTACTCTAACCTCCAAATCCTGCCTCTCTGTCTCTCTCTCATGCTTCCCCATCATTTCCTATGTCACTAACCCTAGTTAAAACCCTTACTAACTCACAACTGAATAATTATAAATAACAGAATTTACTGAGCCAAACAGTACCCCAGGAAAAAATTCTAGTTTTCTTTTTAAATAGAATAATATGTCCCTACAAACAGACAATTCATTTCAGTATATGAAAGTTATTTAAATCTAAAATATCAGCTGAAAAGATGTTGAAAAGTTTATAGTAGTGATCTCAACTAACTTACAAACAAGTTAAATGTTGATAGTAAAACACCGCCCAAGAGTTTCATAAAAATAATATTGGTGGCACCATGCATATTCCCTTTATTATCTAAAGCAAATAAAAGACAAATAGAGAATTTTAAAAGTTTTATCCCTAAGAACTTTACTTAAGTAATAGAAAATTTAGGAGTCTAAAAACTTTCTTCATCGATAATTAACAAATATGTTACAACCACATAGTGTGACTTGCGTTGAAAAGCATCATAAATTGGTATTAAGTGGAAAAAAGAGGACACAACCCCAGCCAGAACTCAGGGACTTGATCTTATATTTTCAGTTCTTCCCTTCTTATGTCAGTGATGCATTGTCTTGAGTACCATAATTAATATAAATTTTAACTAGCAAATTTCAAGTACTATAAATCATACTTATGTTAATGAGCATCACTTGATAACAAAGGCCCTATAAATGGCCTTAGAAGTAATTTAAACAATCAAGTTCTAACAGCTCCTTGCTTTAATTACTGTATATAATATTAGATGTATAGTGCTGGAGTGAAGACAGAACACGTGAAAAATAAAAGATCAAGATTTCTGTGATAAACTATATTTCATATTTCAGTGGAGCCACCATATTTAAACTTTAATATCATAATCCCTAATGTGCTACACGAGGAAGTAGAAATGGCAATAAAGAAAAGAAAGACCCATAGGGTACCTAGATCAGTCCAATTATATATACAAGAGTTCTGTGATGGAATTGACATTGTATTGAGGGCATTAAGGGAAGGGTTCTTAATACTACAAGAGATTAGGATAAATGGTGGATATTATTACAACTGAAAAAAAGAGATTGATAACTGCTAAGCTATATGTCTACTTTGTCATCTCTATAAAATCTTCTTGAAAACAACTAACGCTCATACTGAAGCCACCTTTGATGAAATTATAAGGGTTTTCTACAACAGAAAACATCTTTACAGACATACAACTGAATTACAGATGTATAAGAATTCAAATTCTATTGCTGATAACAAAATATCATTTGACAAAATAGATCAAAACATACACACTGTTTAGACTGCTGTGCATTTGGATAGACAGCCCCCCTGATTTGGTCCATCAATAGCTGTATCTTGGACATAGACTTCAGATGGATGGTGAAGTGGACTCAGAATTAAAGCTATTTCATTTAGAAAAGTATTCAGCATTTTCAACAACCCTGAACTAATTCCTGAAACAAAATTCTATATTTTCAATGCCAATACTCTTCTAAGGACCATGAAATACCCTAATCTCTGAGGAATCAAAATTATGGATTGCCCAAAGGGCAATGGAGAGACTCAAGTGCGGTAACTATGAAGAGCATGCAAAAAGGACCAAGGCAGCCATCTGTTATCCTCACTTTTTCTACATAACCAACCTACCTCTCTTTTTTTTTAATTTTTGGAGGGGGGAAGGGTAGGGCAATTGGGGTTAAGTGACTTTCCCAAGGTCACATGGCTAGTAAGTATGTCAAGTATCTGAGGCTAGATTTGAACTCAGGTCCTCCTGACTCCAGGGCTGGTGCTTTATTTACTGCGCCACCTAGCTGCCCCTAGCCTACCTCTTTTACTAGCCATACACATATTTTATTATAGGCCGTGTTGGTACCCAAATAAGAGACCCAGAAAGCATAATGGGTGTTTCCCCTCTCCATGTAGAGTATATGGACGAAACTTAAACAGGATAACAAGGCATGGATAGATTATAAGCTGTGTCCCTGAAAGAAGTACCCTCATCAGTGAGCTCACAGGTCCATTGAAGTGTTAAAGAACAATATGATACAGCCTTCTGATAAATAAAAGCAAAGTAGACTTTTCTGTGACTAGTTCACAGATTGTTCTGCCCAGTCAACTTCTCCTCCATACCATGCCCCGCCCCCAATGTATCACAGCTAAAATATGATCAAAGGCTTCCAAATTTAAGCTCTTGCACCGAAGGTTAGTTAGCTCACAAATAAATAAATTTGACTCAAAAACAACAGTGGTAAGAATAAGTAAGTATTGGAAGTAAGCCTGTATTATTTTAATGTTCCTTGTAACTTATCTCAAAGGGGAAAAAAATAAAAGCATCGGATCAATTAATTTTATCACAGAAAGAGCCTGGCTAAATGTAAATACCCAGTAAGATATTCTAGCCTAAAACTGAACATCACAGAAATGTTCCCCAAAATGAGTATTTTTAAAATGATGAGAGAACAGAAATAAGTATTTTTGTCAGGCTGTGTTATGGTGCCAGGCTGAGCTATCTGGTAAAACCTGGATCTTAAAAAAAATAGTAACACTTAGCTGGCATAACTATAATGGAGAATCTGTGGGCATTGGGCCCTGGATATAATTTTATCCTCATATATCTGTTCCTACTTTATTTCATAAAACATTTGCTTTAAACTTTAGTACCAACCATTCAAGGTCAAAAAATGCTGAAACAACTTTGAAAAACTTGGTAACACTGATCAACACAATGACCAGACACAGTTCCAAAAGATTCATGATAAAAAATGCTATCCACCTCCAGGGACCTGGTGGAGTCAGAGTGCATATTTAAATATATTTCATACTCTTTTTTTTATTTTTTACCCTTTCTTCCTCTTTATTTGGACATGGATAACATGGTTATTTGTTTTGCATATACATATTGTAATATGTTTGGTTTTTCTTGCTTTCTCAACAGGTTAGTTAATAGTTAATAGAGGGAGTGAGATAATTTGGAACTGAAAATAAAATAAAGTTGAATTAAAAAAAAAACAGAAAAAAAGATGGTGACAGTGACATTTGTTTTATTCCCAAACTGACAATACTGAATTTTTTCTGAGGAGGCAATGCAGGATATAATTTGTTGAATACCCTGAAGTATTTACTAAGTTTTGAGAACAGCGAGAAGAAAAACATTTTTTTTTTTTGGAGTGGAAGAAGTTGTATTTACAGTGGATAAAAAGTGATCAGGCTATAGTGAGGTCTAAGAGCAAAAACAATCTCTAATTATTGAATAGCTCTGAGCCCACTTCCTAAACTGGGTAGGTACTCAGAAACCCAGCTTACATGCCTGGGAGAAGAGGGACTTCTTACTGTTGCAGCAAGTATCCAGTCCTCCAACCTAAATAAATGACTTCCTAAGAAAACAACAAATAGCTAGATATTTCATTTTCTTTCAAAGACTTAATAATTAGATCCATCTAGTCTTGCAAACAAGCTTAAAACTTAAAAAAGCTTAGAATAATTCTGTTCAGCATGGCCTGCTTCCAAGTAAAACCAAATAAACTATTGAAAGATTAACATTTTTTTTTATTACTCACTTGAAACACTGTGACTCATCCTTAGTAAATGATCACTTCAAGGCTACATAATAAATATGGTCTTCCAAGAATTCATATAGATTATCAAAATACTCTAGGATACAAGATAAGAGCTATATAGCCAGTTTTTTGACAATCCATGTTAGGGGCACTAATTACTGACATCCATAAATAATCCATAAAGTTCATATTAGTCAATAATTTTAGTGATTTTCTCTATTACATCTTTTACAAGAGCTAGAAAAATTGGAAAAACTCAGTTGAGTGGAGTTGCCTCTTTCTACCTCAGCAGTATCCTCATTTTTTAAGCCTCAAAAAGTTGGAAGGATAATGAAGAAAAGAGAAAGGTAACCTTAATCCACAAACCAAATAATCAGCTAATAAGTAACTGAAAATTGGCAAAATGTTTGCATTAAACATGAGCTGATAAATAAATAGTCATTTACTAAGTGCATAGACGCTATGCTAGACACTGGGGATACAAATTCACAAATGAAATCATTCCTATTCTTAAGTGACTTCCATTCTAATATGGAGCTTCTTATAATTCTTCTTATTTCTATACTATATATCATATTAATGATGTCATCTGTAAAATGGGAACGTTGCGCAGATTAAATGAAACCAAATATGTGAAACACTTATCTGAATAGTCATCATTCAGCACTTATCAGGATGCAGAAGTGCTTAATTGTGTAGAATTAAATTTTTATTGACCAGCATAAGCATTTCCCATTCTGTGGAGAGGCAAATGAAAATGCAGGGAGATTAAATACTTGCCCAACTACACCTAGGAACAGGCTTTATTGATCAAATGAAATAATATTTGTATACCATTTTATAAAATGATAGCTATTATTATTCAAGTCCTTGTCCTAGTAAATTAGGGTCCCTGTCTCTAGTAAATTAGTAGCCCAATTTTATACTTTGTTCTGGCAGCCAAAGTTGTATAGTTCTAACTCAATGTCAATTTTAAATTTTCGTCTCAGTCGATTTACTTCTCTTTTTAGCTGTAAAGAAATGGTCAAATTTGGAGTGAAGATAATTTAGAGGGGAAACATAGAACAGTTACAAAAAACCTAAAATTAAAATGCCTTGATAGTGAGCTACAACTAACATTTGGAAACCTATAGTGTAGCTTCTTCTCCAGTCCCACAAAACCTGAACGATTTTCCCACAAGCATTCTCAACTGCCAGAAAGTATTCTCCAGATATAAACCGTCAAAAGGAGGTAAAACGTACCCCATGCTGTTGATTCCAAAGTTTAAGATGCACACAGTTTCTTCCATGAATCTTTCAACGAAAGTATCTTGTTCCTTGGGAAGGTCCTCTGACTTCCTCTCATTAGATGGATTTAACACCACAGCATGGAAAAGCATTTATTAAAACCTTTGCTTACTATGTGTGAGACATTGTGCCAAGCACTGGGGATACAAGTAGGGAAACTCAGACAGTCCCTGCTATCAAAGAATCCACTTTCTAATTGTGGAAGACAACACATATAGGAGGGCTTATTGTCATGTCTTGTTCACGGCAACAAGGAAGGGGAAGTGGCAGCGTAGATGGCAAAGGCTCTGAGTACCATGGGGAATAATGGTAAAGCAAATGGTCTTTAATCAAGAGAATATTAGGTACAAAGGTTAGGGTGGAATGAGGCTCTGGGATATAGGGGTTAGCATGCAGCTGACAGCACCAGTTCTATGCCTAGTGGGAACTGAGCAATGAGCTATGAGAATTGGTTGGAGAAGGAAAAGGAAAAAAATCTGTCCTTCTCAATGGCAGCATTTATTTCTGGTCTGTCTTCTGGCTTTATTAGGCTAGGGCAAGAGAAAGGACAGTTCTCTGGCTCTAAGATACGTTGGAAGTGATTGGCCTCTGTTATCACTATATCAAAATTTGCCATTCTTTATAGGTTTTAACTGAAAAATTAGATTATGGCTTCCTTCAATAAAAATACATTGTCCAGAGTTTCTAAACATGATTAATTTTCTTTTGAGAGTTTAAATACAAAGCCCTCCTGAATCACTGGTGAAAGAATTTGGCAAAAATGTAGAAGTCAGCTCCCACCATGCCACTTCACAGTCATGTGTGACTCCACACCATGCCACACCACCATCAGCTCCAGCTTCTGTCACCTACCAAAACTCAAGCTCCCACCCTAAGGACCCTGGGATCTGACAGGTCTCAGGCCCAGCAGCATGCTTCTGGCTTATCATCCTCATCACTATCACCACCTTCCAACTCTAGCTCTAAGAACAGTAAAGTAAGCATTTATTCATGGAAGGGACATCTTTGCCATTTGTCCTATGACTTTAATCACCTTTCCCTTATATGTGCTGTCTTGCCCTTTCAGAATCCTTGAAGGTAGGGATCGTCTTGCTTGTTTGCATTTACATTCCCAGTGTCTGGCAGCTTGGGATGTTCTACCACAGGTCCAGCACAAATAGTCCATGTGAACATTTGGGGTGGATACTATAAACTTGCACATCCTGCATTTCCTTTGAGCT
The DNA here is from genome assembly GCA_028646595.1 of Phalanger gymnotis. Lineage (NCBI taxonomy): Eukaryota > Metazoa > Chordata > Mammalia > Diprotodontia > Phalangeridae > Phalanger > Phalanger gymnotis. The sequence continues at coordinate 11,180 of JAQQSZ010005016.1, forward strand.
GTTTCAATTCTGCAATTCTCCTTTAGTCATACAGCACAGCACCTTCTTTGATGCGGGCATGCCATGTTGGGCAGTCCTGTGCCAATGTCTTCCATGTCACACAATCAATTCCAAAGTTCTTAAGAGAGACCTTGAGATTGTCCTTGTATCACTTCTTCTGACCACCATGTGAACGCTTGCCCTGTGTGAGTTCTCCATAAAACAGTCTTTCTGGCAAGTGTTGTGTTTTGCATGTGAACAATGTGGCCAGCCCATGGGAGATGTGCTCTTTGAAACAGAACTTGAATGGTTGGCAGTTTAGTTCAAGTAAGGACCTCAGTGTCTGGTACCTTATCCTGCCAGGTGATCTTCAGACTCTTCCTAAGACAATTGAAATGGAAGTGATTCAGTTTCCTGAATGTTTCCTGGCATGGTGCTGGTATGCTGTTCAGGTTTCATAGGGGTACAACAGTGAAGTCAGCACAACGGCTCTGTAAACCTTCAGTTTGGTAGTCAGTCTAATACCTCTTCTCTCCTATACTTTCCTTTGGAGCCTCCCAAACACTGAGCTAGCTCTGGCAATGCATGAGTCAACCTCATTATCAATGTATACATTCCTGGAAAGTACGCTACCAAGGTAAGTGAACTTATCCACAGCATTCAAAACTTCTCCATTTGCTGTAACCGATGGTTCCACGTATGGATGGTGTGGTGGTGGCTAATGAGGCAACTGAATTTTCTTGGTATTAATTGTTAGGCCAAAATTAGCACAAGCAGCAGAGAATTGATGCATACTTTGTTGCATCTCAGCTTCAGAGGTTGCACTGAGTGCACAATCGTTTGTAAACAGAAAATCATGCACCAACACTCCCTCCACTTTGGTCTTGGCTTGTAGCCTTTTCAAGTTGAAAAATTTACCATCAGTGCGGTAGCTGATCTTGATGCCATGTTCATCCTCATTGAAAGCATTTGACAACATGGCTGAAAACATCATGCTAAAAAGCATGGGAGGAAGCCCACAGCCTTGTTTCACTCCACTTAGAAAAACATGGAGAGACTTGCACAAAATAACGAAGAGTGAAATGAGCAGAAAAAAAGAGAACATTGTATACGGTAACAGCAATATTGTTTTAAGAACAACTTTGAGTGAATATGTCATTTTGACTATTATAAATACCCAAATTAATTACAAAGGACATATGAAGGAAGATGCTACTTGCATCCAGAGAAAAACTGGTAAATAGAAGTACAAACAGAATTATTTTACATATATATGTGGGTATCTACACACACATATATGTGTATGTGTATATATACACACATACATACATACACACACATACATAAACATATTTGTATCTAATGGTAGCCATCTCTAGGGCGGAGGGGGAAAAAGGGAAAACAAAAAAATTACACAATAACTTTATCATATAGTTAAGAGGAATAGCAAGTTGTACATGTAGATTGGCAGTTCCATCTGCAATCATCTTTTCAAATTATATTATGTTACGGAAATACTTATTTTATTCCATAAATTAAAAATAAAATAAATAAATTTTTATTTTAAAAAGCAAGATGGATTGGAGGAGAGTATACATAATAAAACTTGCTAATTGTTTATTACAACAGGTTCCAAGGGGGGGATGGATAGAAGAGATCCTGTAGGGAAAATCAATACAACTCAGTAATTTATTGGATAGGAGACACTAACTGTTTACACCTGTGTGATCTGGACAACTTGTTTCATCTTTCTGGACCTCAGCTGTCTTGTCTGTAAAATTAAAGTTTTTAAAGTCTCTTTGGTGTTTCAACAATCCAGCTAGCAGCTTCTGTGGGGGTGTAAGATCCACCAACAACCAGCACCCAGAAAGCTGCCAACATACTACAAAAGCACAGATTCTTTTGATCTGCTTTAGTAAGGAAAGCAATGTTAAGGGGTCGACAAGCTTACTTTAATTCAGCATACAAATATCATTCACTTAGTTCAGGGGAAAAAACCAGCACCCTGAACTTCAGAACAATATACAAAGTACAAACATCAGACAGACTTTGTCTGATTCAAATCCCAATACATAGTTACCAGAGTTTAACAAAGTTTCAGCATCCAGGTTACAAGCCCTTAGCTACAGCTGCCCAGAGTCTCCAAATCAACACCATCTCGAGTGAGAGCCATGGCTCTGTCCTCTCTTCTTACAGGGCTTCAGACGTCATCAAACATCATCTGAATGACCAGAACATAGGCTGCTATGATTGGCTCTTGAGTTAGCCCCTCCCCTTAGGACCCTGGGAGGTTCACATCCACATAGGTTAGGTTAACACCTAATAGGCGTTAGAGCCTGGGGCTTAGCACTTAGTAAGACTCAAGACACTCCTGGCTCTGGAGTTAGCACCTCCCCTTAGCCAGCCCGACCTTGGGCCCCACCCCACTCACTAATCCACACCTATACAGGTTCCACACCTAATAGGGGTTTGGGGCTTAGCACCTAGTAAGGCTCAATGAAATACACTGAATTACTCAAAGGAAACAAAGGCCAACTAAGTGCTAAGATTCCATTTTGCTTACCAACACATTCGGACTCTGAATCAATGCTCCAATGGTAGATAAGAACGAAGACAGTAGCACATAAAATAGGGTTTTCCTCATGCTCGTTCTATGATCTCTTTGTGACATCTGACAATACTGACTATTCCCTTCTCAAAATTCTCTTTTTTTGATTTCCATGGAACTACACTAACCTGTTTCTTCTGGCCATCCTTCATATTTTGTGATGCTCCTCTTTTCCCCAAGACTCAATTCTTTTTCTCTCTCTCTCTTTTTTTT
>JAQQSZ010005017.1:0-13979 GCA_028646595.1 Phalanger gymnotis
TTTTTTTTTTTTCATTCAGACATGAATTTATTGGTGTAAGAAATTCCAGGTGAGGAAACCCCTTCTAAGGATGCAAACTGTTTTAGAGAATCATCTAGACATTGAGAGTTTAGTTGATATGTCCAGGGTCACCGAGTCAATATGTATTAAAGGTGATTCTTGAATCAAGGTCTTTCTGACTCCAAGGTTGGCCATCTAGCATTCAGTATGCCGCGTTTCCTTTCTGAAATTAGGGAGCTCAATAAGTAATTTTATTGTTGAAAATGGTGACAATAATATTCAAAATGATGACATGTCTCCTATTGGAAAATCATCTTGAAAAGTAAGGTCAGATTCAGCATTTTTCTTCTTCTTCTTCTCCTACTGCCTCAGTTGATTAATACCTACAGATGCAGTCACATGTGCAGCATCAGACAAAAATAGTGTCACCAAGAAACAACAAGGGCTGTTAAATCATCCTTAGTTTTCACTGCACAGGGAAATGACACGTTGACTTTCCACTTCAACAGCAAAGGCAAAAACAACTGACAGGTCATTAGCAAGGACTTTTTATACTGAAGCTTCCAGATTTCACTCCCACCATTTGTAAGGCAGGCAAGAAAAAAATTCTAACAAAGCAGGTCTGGTCATTTTAATATTCAGTTGTATAACCATGTGCATTATCTTCCTCATAGCTTATTCCCATCTTTGAATTTTTCTATCTGAAAGAAACTACTGCCAGCCATGATGATTTGTAAAAATGCTAAATAAAATCAGGCTCACCTCTAAACTTGGAGTAGGGGGCAGTGTACCATTGGGAGGTATGTTGAGATATTCCTGTCTTTATTTCTAGTCAAAACCAAGGATGGTATGGCAAAAAAGAGCTGGATTTAGTTTTTGTTTTGAATCTTAGCTCATCCATTTATTAGCTGTGTAATCTTGGACAAATCACTTAGCTTTCCTGGGTCTCAGTTTCCTCATTTGCAAAATGAGAGTGATGGATTAAGAAGTCCATAAGATTCTACTCTGCTGTAATTCAATGATCCTAAGAAGTCAGTGTAAATTGTGAAGTTTCACTTCTGTGCTCTCTAAAGTCTCTTCCAATAGCCTTCCCACCACTTCGGGACCCCCCCCCCCAATGTCTAGGATGTTAACAAAATCCTCTGGTTTCCCAGGTACCACCTGTACAATGTTTCCCCGAAATGTTTGCTGCCATTACAGTGTTGACTTCGTTCATTCAACAAATATTTTAGCATTTCTCATGTTCTAGGCTCTCTGCCAGTCTTTGCAAAGGGGTGCAAAGCTATAGAATACATCATTCTTATGTTCAAAGAACTTGACATTTCATGCACGAATAAAGGAATATGATCACATCATGAACACAGAAAAAAAGAAACTCTTGTTTCTCTAGTGTTTTTCATGTAATTAAGGGATACCCCTTCTATATAAGCAACAAGCTTAGAAACTTCAGTGTGAACTTTTAGCTCATTAGACTGTGAGCTCCTTGAAAGCAGGGACAATCATTTGCCTTTCATTGTATCCTGCGTACTTAGCACAGTGCCTGGCACATAGTGAGGGCTAAATCAATGTTATCGAATGACTTTTGTAAATACAATTTACAATAAAGCTTATTGGACACATTCAAAGGATGGGTTTATGCTCTACTCCAAGTGAGGAAAGTTCCTTTACCAATGTAGAACTAGAAAGTATTTTGGAGTTTGTAGTCTTAGAAAATTATCTGGAGATACTGTGAGCTTCAGTGATTTAACCAGGGACACACAGCTAGTACATCTCTGAGTTAGGACACGAATCCAGGACTTCCTACTTCGAGCCTGGCTCACCATCCGTTCCTTATAATCCCTCTCATTTGTGGTTATTTCTCAATATTATGCATATTTAATAATATTCATGTTCTTTTTTTAGTTCTTTCATGCTGCCACCTTGAAATGAATGTTTCATGTCAAGACTTGGTAGTATCAGTGCTCTATTTAAAACCTTTTCCTACTGTTTAGTGAATAAGATTGAACATTTTGAGCTTGGCATTCAAAGCCTTCTACAATGTGACATGACCCTATAATATATCTCCGTGTTTCTCTTTTAAAGTTCTTTATAATCTAGCCCTAATCTACCTATCCAGCATCATTATGTTACCCTGCCCCCATCTCATATTCTACAATAGAGCCAAATTGGTCTTCAGATGTTCCTTTCATACCATACTCCCTTTCCCTTCTCTATGCTTTTATATTGGCCATTTCTCGTGCCCACTCATCTGCTACCTTGTAGAATTTATAGATTTTTTTTAAGACTCAGCTTAATCACCACTGTCTAGATGAAGCCTTTCATGACCCACCCTCCAACTCCTAGTGCTCTACTTCTCTAAACTATAATTATATTGTGTTTATACAGTGTTTATTCTATGGGGCTATCTGTGTCTAATTTGATCCACTGAGTTCCCAGTATGACTCAGTCCCTCATTCCCAAAAATGAAGGAAAAGAAGCCCATTGATAGAAAGGACATAGACATTTTGCAGATTCCTCTTGGAAGTTACTACATGCTGCCACTACTGCTGCTCTGGTCATGATTTTACTACAAATACAGGAATGGAAAGTTCGAGTTCTTAAATTAAAGATCACAGTTGAGTTATATAGAAGCCTTGTGGAACAGATACAGAAGGCACATCCCATCCTGATGGCTCAGAATAAGTACCTGGGTACGCTGTACTTTTCAATACTTGTTCCATTCAGACTTTCATATTATCCTGGCAGAGCAGTGAATCTGCTTCCCAATCCTTGTTTCCTTTAAGTTAGTTTATGGCTTATCACCATTTAGTCTAAAGAAATCAGCTTCTCTGAGCTAATATGTTTGCTTATTGTATCACTGGCTTGAGTATATTTGAAGGGTAAATGCTGCTGAAAGAGGAGGGTAATGAGTGACAATCTCTCCCAGGGGGAGATATTGAGAAGACCTTTTAAAGCTGGGAGGTATTCCCAAGCAGCATATGGGGGCTTGAAGCTAAACTGATCAATGATTTTATTCATTTGCATTTTATAACATCCCAAAGCAGAGAAAAAACAAGTGAATACTGACCAACCATAATCTGGGATAACTGAGTATGAGTCTAAAGTAGTTCATGTGAGGGAAGGAAAGGAAAACTGGGCTCACCCCTGAAGGTAGTTGTCTTAAGAGCCTTTGATGTCCCATTCATCAACCCCAATAGACTTAAAGTAACCCATCCCCTTTGAAACACAGCTGATAAAGTTATTACTGGAGGGCAGAGACTTTTGCTGGGATCCCATTTGCTGGGATCCTCATGAGTAGAAACCAGAAAGAGAGAATAACCTGTCTCCTGCTTACAACCTAAGTATCTTCGTACCAAACTTAACTGCTGTACTTAAACATGTATAGTTCTCACCACTTTTAGTAGAACATAAACTCCTTGAGGAAAGGGACCCTCACTTTAGGCTTTGTTTGCATTGTGACAGGCTCTGATGATTAGTTACTTTTTTGGTACCTTTATCTGGAATATGCCATTTACACCACCACCCTTCACCCTCTCCTCCCATATACATTTCTGCCTGTCAAAATCCTTATCCTTTAAAGCACAATGCCAATGGTGCCTCCTTCAGGAAGCCTGTTCTTATCAATCTTTCAGTCATTAACAATTTTTCACCTTCAGACTTTACATAAGGTATTCTATTTCTGCTATACATTTCTCTGCATTATTTTATGTTATACTTATCTGAGTATACATCTTGTCTCCCCTACTAGAATTTAAGCCAGATGTATGTGAGGACAGTCAGTGTCTTATGTAGATTATCTCCCCCACTGACTGTCAGTGTTCCATGGACAGTACATTCTTAATAAATGCATTTAAACTGGATATTCCTTTACTTCTTTCTGTTTGTTAGATCTACCATTACTTAAGATCAGAGATTTAGACCATGGTCACTTGGTCTAATATCCTCACTATACAGGTTAAGATAGGTGACTTGTTACAAGATCAAAAGGGGGACAGAGCTGGGATTTGAACCCATATAATTTAACTTCAAATCTAGCCCTCCCTCCTTGCCATGTACCACACTAATTTTTCTTAGCCAATTCTGGACTTACATTTTCATTTAGGTGGCAGTCATTTGGGGTTAGTTTTTTTTTTCTTTTGTATTTTTAAACGTTATTGCTATCTTTTTGTTTGTTTTTACATCCCTGTCATGTCCAAAGTTGTCCCTACCAAGGGCTAGTTATTTTCAATCACTTAAACACCAAAATGTAAGAAATGGATTCTTCCCTCTCCAATAAAAAAAGAGATGTGGAATCTGAAACATATCAATGTAATGACAAAACTCTTCCCTTTGTCTTCCCTCTATTGCTAGATGCTTGAAAGTTATCGTTAATACAGAGAGTGCTGTTTAAAAAGGAAAAGAAATGTTAAAGACCTGAATCACCCTTCTGCAGAGGTGCATTGCTTATTGGTTACTCCTTATGCCTACATTAAAAATATATTAATCTAAGAAAGATGAATGAAGCCTAGATACAGGACAGTACCAGGATGAACCTGGTAGAAAGAGAGGGTTCTGGAACAAATATATCTGGAGGGGTCCCCATCTATCTAAAGCCCACAGAAAAGACCCCTAGACCTAGAGAGCACTTCCCACAGAGAGGACCCACTGGGCAAATGACATCTCCCAGACTCCAGGTCAGCTGGACCGCAGGCAAAGGCAAAGGACCACGGTCTGTTTGTAGAAATTCTCTTTCAATTTCAGACTTGTAAATTTCTCTCAAGGGAGAATAAGATAAGTTGAATCAGGAGCTTTGAAGTAATCTCTACTTATGGTATTTCACTCATCTGACATTTGCTTGATCTGATCCACATAATGCATAACTGTCAGAGTTCCCAACAACCTTTTCCTCCAAAGAGCCTAGAAAAGAGGGACAAAATTCTAAGATTTGCTGGCTAATGTGCCTGTACTAGGGAATTAAAAACAAACAAACCCTGGAAGTCAATGAGGGGAGCAAATGGTGGTAAGGAATGGAACCCTGGACCCAGAGTCAGGTAAAGAAACATGCCTTTTCCATTTGGCCTTTCTTTCTACCAGATCTGTAACCTTGGACAAGTCATTTCACTTCTTTCCTTATCTTTATATCAAGGAGTTAGATTAGATGGTCACTAAATTCCTTTTAGATATAGCATTATGTGATTAATGTGTAGAGACTATGAAATCCAGAATTAAAAAGTAAGCGAGAAGAATAAAAACATAGATTTAAAACTGGAAGCTACCTTGAAGGACTACTATTCCAAGTCCTTCCTTCTATAATTGAGGAACTGAAACCCCAAACGGTTCAGAGGTCTTGTCCAGGGTCCTATCAGTAGGAAGCAGTAGAGTCAGGATTAGAACCCAAGTCCTTTCACTCCACATCAACTTGCCCCCTCCATCATGCCTACTTCCTCTCAGGAAGAAAACTGTTCTCTCTCCATCTCTTTCATGGAGCTACTCCTTCCACATTTTGTTCTTTGTGCTACAGCTAACAAGCAGACTGAGAGGGAGAACAGGAAACAAGCAAAAAAAGAAAAAAAAAATTCCCAAGACCCTAGAGCAACTTATTATCTCCAACTAATAATAATTTTTGGGGGTTGGAGTGTTGCTTAAACCTCCTACCATCAGCTGAAACCCAGCTCACCTTGTGCTTTGGCTCTTGCTGTGCCTTGCTTGCCTGTGGGGGAACTGTGGTCACTGTCCTCCAGACATCTGCCGGGGTCTGCCGGTCTCACTGAAATACTGCAGCCAGCCCTTAGCTGTCTCACTGCAGCTCAGTACAGTAGATTACAGTCACTCTCTGCATGAAGCTGCCTCCCTCACTCGCAGCAGCCATATCACACGCAGCTCAGATTGCTGCATTAGCCAAGCAGCTCACAACCCAGCCCCAAGGGCCCTGAAGTGTTGGCTGCAGAAGAGGTGAATGATCATGCCAGCTTCCCCTAAAGCATAGTCCTGGGAGTGGTAACTCTTGCTAAGTTCAGTCTAGCAGTCTTGCATAACTCGGTGGTTTTCACTTTAATTTATTATCCACCTGTTTTTCTGAATGGTTAAGTGTTTGCCCAGTTGGCTGATGGTTATCTCACCTGGGCTTTGTTTCTCCCAGAGAGGGGCTAGCCTAGGGCTATGAACACTTTGGGTGTCTGGAGAATGCTTAAGGAATCGAACTGAGTAGAAATGAATATTTTTATTATGAAAATACATACTTGGAACTAAAGAGATTTGTGACATTTGCCTTAGGGTTAACACACAGGATGTAAAATCTGACTCATCTTGATGGGAGTGAAGAAAACTCAATCTCCATTTGCAGCTCTGATTGGTTTAAATTCCATGAAACAAGATGCTCTCTTGCCAGGTATCTCCCTCCCTGCTTTCCAGCTTCCTTTTGTGTATTGTCTCTACCCGTTAAATTATGAACTCATAGAGGGTGGAGATTGTATATATATATATATATACACACATATATATACATATATATGTATGTATATATACATATATATGTACATATATGTATATATATGCATTCATACATATATATACATATAGCATGTACATATGTATAATATATACACATATATGTATATATCCCCAGAATTTAGTATAATTCCTGACACATAGTAGGTGCTTAATAAATGTTTATTGAGTTGAATTGAATGGGAGCAAACACTTATCTCTGGGCCTCTATTTTACTTGGATCTCTTTCTTCCTGCTTCCTCTCCTGGGTCTTTTATCTTCTCATCCCTCCTTTTTTTCTCCCTTTCTTCCTTTTTCTTCTTCTAAATTCCTTCTCCCTATCCTGCCTTCCCTCACCTTTCCCATTTCTCCTACACTAAGTTTAGTCAAACTGGCCAACTTGTTTTTCCCATCGTGCACAACATTCCATCTCCCCGCTCTGTACTTTTGTAATGGTTGTCTCCTTTACTTAGAATGTAATCCTTCTTCCTCTATCTCTTGGAATTCTTCATTTTCCAGTGATACAACTCAGGCATCACCTGTTATTGGAATCCTTTCCTGATCTTCACTGTTGTTAAAGAATTTAGCTATTGAAATTGCTTTTAGTTATTTATGCCTGTATGTTATATCTACTTATAAGTAAATATACATTGTCTGCCTAATAGATTATAAGTTCTGTGAGGGAAAGGACTGTTCAGTTTTGTATTTAAACCTCTGGGGGCTAGGATGATGCCTTCCACGATAATTTTCTTTTGTCAGATGGAAAGCAATAGAATTCTTGTTGTCCTTCTCCTTGTCTTTGTATATTGCGTTTGTTGCCTAATGAAGAAATTAATAGTTATTAATGAAAGCAAAAATTAATTCCAGGTTGGATCTTCTAGTGCTGGCTCCTGATTCAATGCCTACAAAGAAATTAATGAACTCTGAAAATTGATTAAAAAAAAATTGAGCTATTGCTTTTGGCATTAGAGAGAAGCCACTCATTCATAGAGTAAGATAATATAGGGAAAAGGACTAGATCTGGCATTTCAATGATATAGGGAACTCCCTGATGAGAGGGTTAAATGCTTTGAATACAACATGGAAAAATACTTAAGGCGGTTTGTTCTTAAAAATAAGACACTCCATTTCCTAAAAGAGTCTCTCCCATTCCTGGAATTCTTTCCTTTGTCATCTCTGCCTCCTGAATTCCCTGGCTTCCTTCCTGTCCCAGCTATAATCCTACCTTCTACAGGAAAGCTTTCCTGATTCCCTTTAATGCTATTTCCGTTTCTCTGTTGATTATCTCCAATTTATTCTGTACACGCACACACACACACACACACACACACACACACACACACACGGAACATAATTGTTCTTATGTTATCTCTTTCTCTTAGACTGTGAGTTCCTAGAGAGGAGAGATTGTCTTTCCCCCTTTCTTTGTATCCCCAGGCACATAGTTGCTGCTTAATAAATGCTTATTTACTGACAAACCAACTGACTGATACTTTGTTGATCAACCTTCATTTTCAAAAAGGACCAATGACATCATGGTTGATGCCTTTACCTGTGTGTGAATTGGATTTAAGTGAGGCAGAGTTACACAAAGTGGTCAGCCTTGCTTTCCCATAGTCATAAAAGTCCAGTGGTGTGTTAAACAAAATGGGCTCTTAGCATTCAGTTCAACCAAGTGCCCTTGAAGAGTTTGGCCTTTGTTTCCTTGATTAGATTTGGAAGTCCTTGGTGACCTCCTTGCCTCAGGGGAGGACCTAGTTTACACATGAGTTTGAGTGACATGTTTGGGACATCAGAGGCTTTTAGACCACTTGGGTTTAAGTAGCCCCTTTGTGACGATTCTAGATCACGTGGGTGAGTCGCATGTGTGACTCACCCATGACCCTGAAAAAGATATAAAACTAGGGGTTGGCTTTCTCTTTTTTGGAGCTCTTACCCACAGCACTGGTGGTGCACATGACTCTGGGCGAGCCCTTGTTATGAGCTCCTGGGCTGAACTTAGATGTTGGTAACTATGAACTGTATTTGGTCTGTCAATGTCTGTAATTTGTTTGTATTTTGCTCTGAAGTTCAGGGTGCTGGCTTTTATCCCTGAACTAATGGAATGGTATTTGTATGCTGAATTAAAGTAAGCTTGTTAGCTCCTTAATGTTGCTTTCCTTAGTAAAGCAGAACAAAAGAACTTGGGCTTTTGCAGCATGCTGGTATTGTGCTTGTTGTTGAGCTTGTGTTGGTCTTTCACCCCCACAACAGGTGTTAGCCAGATTGTTGAAACAAGTGGCAAGAAAAAGTCGTGATGACTGGCGATGGCCAGGGATACAGTAGATGACTTTGGCGTCTTTTATGTCTGACCTACCTCTAAGTGCCCCATGGCATCTGCTTCAGCCACTTTCATGACCTTTAGAATAAATTGTTCTCATTCACCTATTCCACTGGAGGAAGTCTTCACATGTTTGGGGTAGACATCCCTCTAACTCACCAGTGGATTTGAGGACTGTCAAATCCTGAGGACCTCAACCTGCTTTAGCCCATCTTCTGAGAAAGTTTTGCCAGGGTGTGGCCACTGTGCATGCTACAGCTTCTTGAAGCCACAAGTGAGAGTTTGGTGACAGGTGGACACCAAAGATAGATGAGCAGCCCTGAAAAGGGCTCAAGCAAGCCCTCCACCAGAGGTAGTCCTCTAAATGAATACCCTATATATGTCTTCTGATATATACATACATATCAGTATCACAGCTTTCTTAATCCAGTGGGTAGATTCTAATTTGACCATGTATGAAGAATGTGTTATCCTTGGAATTAATGGTATGCTAATTTTCCTTACTGTACATATACATATCTGTACGCATGATAGCTGTATGTATTGTGAGACAAATAAGTGATAGAGTAGATAGAATTTTAGACCTGGAGTCATGAAGGCTGGAGTACAAATGCTTTCTCAAACTTTTATTAGCTGTGTGTCCCTGGGCAAGTTACTTAACCTTGCTCAGCCTCAGTTTCTTTATTTGTGAAATGGGGAAAATAATAGTCCTCGGTTTCTTCTTTGGAATATCATAACTAGGCTCATTAATCCCCACTCTAGAATTTATGCTGGGAAATGAGAATTTGACTTACATCTAGGTATTTACAAAAATCAATCAATCCATCAGCCTGAAAAAGATTGCCAATGGGGAAACTTAAGAAAAGGCAAGGGATTCCTATCTTATCATGTTATTTCCTTAAAGGAACTTTTCACCTTAAAGAAACATCCTATTGTCTCTAGGATAAAATACAGCCCCTTTTGTCTAATTTTTGAAGCCCTTCATAACCTGACACCAGACTATCTTTCCATGATTATTACAAATTACTCCGCAGTCCAGTATGATTTTCATACCTGCCATTTCATCTACTGTCTCCTTGCTACTGAACATGATATTTTCCATGCGTAGAATAACATTCTTCTCACCAATTTATCTTAATATCTCTACTTTTCTTCAAAGATGTACCATCTGTTACCCAAGGTTTATCTTGATCCTCCAAGATATAATATTTCATCCTCCTCCCCAATAAATAACTTTCTCTATATTTTCATTTATGTTTGTTATTTCCTTCAAATAGAATATAAACTCCAGGAAGACAGGGCTTATTTATTTCATTTTCGTCTGCATCCTGGCACCTAGCGTAATGCTTGGCATGCAGTAGATACTTCATGAATGCTCATTGGATTAATATTTCATCGGTATAAGAACAATGTTTTTATCACTGGGACCATATGATAGCTTTTCCACCTTGCATTTAAAGAGATCATGAATATTCAGAAAGATCTTATCAGTGACACAACTAGGACCAAGGACAATTCATTGGTGCCACACTATATTACTATACATTATTTATATAGTAATAATACTGCGATAATGCAGAAGGATGTAGTTTTAGAGAGTTGACCTTAGAGACATGAAGGCCTTGACTCAAGGCTAATCTCTGACGCATGTATTGACTGGTTAAGTCATTTAACCTATCAGTGATTCAGTGAACTAAAACAAGTCAAAGAGCAAGTGACATCTTTAAAGGTAAAGAGAATAACTTCATTGTAAGTTCTTTATATCGATGAAATCACATATCCTGTCACACCGCTCCCCCCAAAAATTATCTGGTACATCATGGTACAAAAATTTGAGAAGGGGCTATTAAAAACTTACAGTTCCTGGTGCAAGGAAGGAAAGGGGATGACTACACTGCAGAATTACATAATTGATCAGAATCGGTCCTTTAAACAAACACATTATATTTGGTAGATGATAAAGGATCAAGCATAGGGAGCCCCTGATTCCAATTTTCTTGCAGTTCTAAATGAGGTTTCTTGATAAACCTTATAGGTTTATCAAGGACTTATAGGACTTATTCAAAAGAAATTGCCCTCCTCTAACTTTTCCATTCCAAAGGCCTCAGTGTGATCATTCTACTCAGGTGCCTCTTCTTAGCAGGCAAGTGATAGAAGCCTTTAAAATATCTTCTCCTGCTCTAAAACTTTCCAAATCAGCATTAGGATACTCTGCCAATCAGAGAACGTTGTGTTTGATGTACCACCCAGATGCAATCTTGGTAGCCATGGAAACAGACAACCTTTCTCCAAGGTTATCAGGTCTAATCCATTGACTTCATTGTCATTTGAGTCTTTGTGGGTTTAATAAATTCACTGGTTCAACAAAAGTAATTACTTCTCTCTGTACTATTTAATTCTTGAAACATCAATGTAGCCAATATTCCTTCCCAATTCAAGGCATATGTGTGCATATAACAGGATGCTTCTGAATGTGATTGGACATATGATTTGCAACAGAAATAAGACTTGCTCATCAGCTGCACTTTAAACAAAATGCTATTCAACACTGTGGTGTATGGATATATAGGAATATTACTGCTCCATGGAGAATGGCAAGCAAGACAAAACAAAGAAACATGAAGAAACCTGCATGAAATGATGATGAATGAATAAATAAGAGCAAAAGGAAAAATATTTAATGCTTCCACTGATGTAAATGAAGACAGCTTTAAACAATAATAATATTTACCTTTAAATGATAAGAAAGCATTAGCACTAATTTGTAAAGCACAAATCTACCATGTCTCATAAGAAAAGCAAAACTATCTAAGAGTAAGGTTGCATTATGAATGCAATCATAATAATTCTTGTATATTCTTTTGTTAAAATGTTTGGAAGTGTTAGTTCATTGTAGTGGAGATATATTGGATATTTGTAAGATAAATCAAAATGACTTTATTTTTATGTTCCATATAAAAAAGAGTTTGAAATTCTCTCCCTTCTTCAGTCCCCTCCTGCATCCATTGAGAAGGCAAGCAATATGATATCAATTATACATGCACAGTCATGCAAAACATATCTCCATGCTAGCTATGTTGGAAAAAAGAAGCAAAAAGAAGTGATACTAACAAAGAAAGTTAAAAAAAAAAAAACATGCTTCAGGCTGCACTTGGACTTCATCAATTCTCTCCCTGGAGGTGAGTAGTATTTTTCATCATGAGTCCTTTCGAATTGTTTTGGATTGTTGCTTGATAAGAGTAGCTAAGTTTTTCATAGCCAATAATTGTACAATATTCCTATTCCTGTGTACAATGTTCTGGTTCTTCTCAAGTCACTTTGCACCAAATAAGTTCATCTAAGACTTCTCAGGTTTTTCTCAATCCATCCTGTTCATCATTTGTTATAGCACAATAGTATTCCATCACATTTACCACAACTTCTTTAGCCATTCTCCAGTTGACAGGCAGCCTCGTAGTTTCTTTGCCACCACAAAAAGAGCTGCTATAACATATTGTTTTTGTACAACTAAGTCTTTTTTTCCTTTTCTTCTATCTCTTTGAGTTCCAGAATTAGTAATGCTATTGCTGGGTCAAAGAGTATTTACAGTATCAAAAAAAAAAAGCACATTTTAAAAACAGAACTTCAATCTTTTCTGTTTTTATTATTATCAATTCTTTTTGTTTTAATAAACACAAAATAATTCCCCTTTACAGAGTATATTTCATAAAAATTAAAAAGATGTATCCTTTCATTTTGACCATGGTACTCAATTTCCTTCTTTTATCTCTACTTTTTTTCCTGTGTATTTCTGAATTCTTCATATCTGTCATTCCTTAGGACTAAATAATACATTACTTTCAGGAACCATAATGTGTTTAAGCATACCACAATTAAACATATAGTTAATCTCCAGCTTCTTAGTGTCATTGATAAGATTATATTTTATGTAATTTTTGTACATGAATCTTTTCTTGAAGCCAATAACCTCCCTAAGGCCCAAGAAGTCAGATTTCTGGGACAAATGGTTTTTAAGAAAGAGTTAAACCAATTCATGTCTCCACCAGAAATGTATTAACATGCTTATCTTCTCACAATCACTTCAATACTATTTCCCTACCTGCTTGACAGGAAGGAGGTTCTGTTTGACTTTGTTTTATAATTCATAATTTTGAGCAATGCTTCCAGATCATTATGGATAGTTTGGATTTCTTTTGAAAACTATTAATTTAAAAATGGTTACATTTTAATAAAGACTGATACTTAATATCTCTACCTTCTTTCCTGTTCTTTTTTTCTTTCCATTAAAATGACTAATTTTATTCCTCATCTCTTTAGTTCTTTTGTTAGACCTTGTAATGATTTTAGTAGATTACATGTGACATTTTTTTTTTACTGGATTCTAGTTATAATTGTTACAAAATTGTGGAATTATTTTCTGGAATAAACATCCCATAGCATGTCTTCATTATATTAGCAAACTCCTCCCTCCTTTTTATTTTTACAGATTTAGCTATGCTTTTTAAAAAAAAATATCATGGTCATTTTTTTAGTCATCCTCCCACCCTTCACTTTCAGTCATATCTTTGTAACACAAAAACAAAATTCAGGTAAGAAAACTGTCATGTGGACCATTTCTGATCATGTTTACATCTTTCTACATCCCTAAATTATTACCCCCTGTGTTGTTAAGCAAAATTGTCTCCTTAGCATGGCTTTTGTTTTTTTTGAGTGGAAGTACTTTCAGCTGTTAAGTGCTAAGCCCCAGGCTCAAAGCCCTATCAGGTGTGAAACCTGTGTGGGTGTAGATTAATGACTTAAGAGGGGCCAACTCGGGAACCAATGGTCTTTGGTAGTTGAGGCGAGGCTTGAGAATGCCAGAGGAAAGGTGAGCCAAGAGACAACTACAATGGAAGCGGAAGCTGCTGTCGAAGCTGGAAGCTGCGGAAGCCGGAAGCTGCGGAAGCCGGAAGCTGCAGAAGCAGAGCTGACCCGTGTGTAGAGCCAGGAGTGAGGGCAAGGACTTGAGGCCAGTAAAAATGATTTGGCTAAATACTATCTTGTTTTTCTGTGGCCTCCTGGTTACTCTTGTGAGGCAGGCTTTCTGGGCCTGGAGTCTTTTTGTCAAGATGTTGGAATGGGGAGGCTGGTTCATGGATCTGCTGCGGTGGGGCCTAAATAAATTTTTTGTTGTTTTCTACTTAGAGAATCTCTC
>JAQQSZ010005018.1:0-13979 GCA_028646595.1 Phalanger gymnotis
GCTTTTTCCCCTGAACTAAGTGAATGATATTTGTGTGCTGAATTAAAGTAAGCTTGCCAACCCCTTAACCTTGCTCTCCTTATTAAGGCAGATTAAAAGAACCTGGGCTTTCTGGCTGTCCGGCAGCTTTCTGGGTGCTGGCTGTGGGTGGATCTGGACCCCCCACAGAAGCTGCTAGCCAGATTGAGGAAACAATACTCCATACTGGATTCTTTACTGCCACTATTTTTCTACCTTTCCTAGATTCCCTAACAACTATGTCCTCTAAAGGGGAAAAATACAGGTTTTCTTGATTTACCCTCTCTCTCTCTACTCCTTTTCCCCAGCTCCTCGAAGGAGCACACTACTACATATGCATTTTAAAGGTATGTGTTACAAAGCTACTACAGAGGAAACAGACACATATGGGTAAGGATTGAAAGGCAGACATGCCTAGGAGTACGTTCCCCAAGAACAAAAGACTCAATGTAGGAAAAGGTATTTTGGGAGTAGGATATTTTCCTCAGGGTAAAGTAGAACTATGTGGCACACATACACATGTATATACACATAATGTATATATACATATATATATATATATTTTGTACTGTACTTGTGATTTCAACGTTGCATGGATCCTCTGGAAGATAATTTTTACTACCAATGCATGTATGTTCTAAGAGACCAAGTTGCCCTAGTCACTGAGCAATTCATTGATTTGTCCAGGGGTGATCCGAATGCCGGTTTTCCTGATTTTGATGGCTCCTTAATCTATACTTATCATACCACTTTTTTAGTTTAACAATTATGTTAAAATAACATAAACTGAAGTATTGAAAAGACTGAGGGGAACTACCCAGATTGCAAAGGTACAAATAGCTCAGGCCTACTTTCAGGTTCGTGCTACATGGAAAGTGGTTCCTAGTCCACAGAAAGTCTAGCCATGCTTGCTATGACAGAAGCAGACTTTAAAAAAAAAGCCACCTTGATAATAAACATGTTAATAGAGTTAGAATAGTAAATAGATTGTGGTGGTACCAACAGTAAATACAAAACCTGAGAATGGTGTTTATACCAACAGAAAATGGTATAAACTTAAATACAGTACACTCACTAGAGCAAGAATTTCTAGAATTTTGGGGGATATAAAACTAGAAACTAAGTAGTAGAGGCAAGAGACCAGTGAGGATATATATCTGGTGCTTACTGAACATAGTTAAAGAATGACAGAAGGGATATATGATTTGAGGGACTTGCCTGCTCATCCGTCATTTCAGTGTTATGGCTGTTATAAAATATCTCATCTCAGCTTTGCAGATATATCCAATTAATGTTCAAACCTACAAAATTTTGGCCATACTTAAGAATAAGATATGATAGTATAAAAATCAGTACCAATGAGAATAGGAACAGGTCACATTTTCCATTTTTATTTAAAATTTATCTGCAGAGTTCTTCGAGGCTTAGTCTAATTTCTTTTAATCAGTTCTACCTGGTCTGCGATCATGATTCCTACAGAAATCCATTATGGATGCAGCCACACAAGTACAACTTTGTTCAACTTAGTATCCTAAGTGGAAGACGGTGTATCACTCATATCCACTACAGATGGACAGATAGCCTGCTGAGATCATTCATCCATCCATGTCTCGACAGGCACCACAATGGACAACGAACAGGCTCAGGGATGAGTAGGAGGAGGCAAATAAGCTAGATAATGATAACGATGATGATGATAATAATTGTAGCTAATATCTACATAGCACTTAAATGGGCCAGGCACTGTGCTAAGCTCTTTACATTCATAGCTGTAGCATGCTTTCAAAGATGCTAGCTGCTCCCCACCCTCAAAAGCCCATCTTGTTTTGCATCGATCGTTTACTCATGATACGCAGATGGTTATAATTCATGAAATACCCTCATCTCAACAGAATCAGAATTCAGGTTACTTGAAAAACAACGGAAAGATGGCAGGTCCAAATAAGACATTACATATTGCTTACTGTTACTTGTTCCTAAGGAAATGGTGTAAATGACTTCGTAAGGATATATATGACCAGAATGGCCAGCTTGATTGCTACAGGTGTTCAAAAAATTAAAAGTAGCAGCAGAAAACTGCTAGTGCAGTGGGCACATCAGCAAGGTAAAATTAACAGAAAGATACCCGCAAGATTACAATCTATACCTTAATGGAGAAATTACACCTCTTAGCCCAATCACCTTTCCACTCAAGCATCTATTTACCTAATGGTGTTTTTGTTCACCTAAAACCTGCTTTTCTAAAGATTTCAACTCCATGACTGACTGCCTAGGTCTAGCACATTCCTTTTTGTGTCATACTGTAATGAAACAGATTTCACTCTGCAAAACACATTGCCCAGTGTATGTTAGTTAATAAATCACAAAAGCTACTGGGCAGCTAGATGATACAGTGAACAGAGTACTAGGCCTGGAGTCAGGAAGACCTGAATTCAAACACAGCCAAGTCACTTAATCCTGTGTATCTCAATTTCCTCAACTACAAAAAGGAGATAATAATAGCACCACTGTTACCCCAGGGTGGTTGTGCGTATTGAATAAGATAATATATGTAACATGCCTAACACAGTGCCTGGCATACAGTAGGCATTATATAAATGCTAGCTATCATTATGCTACTTAGGCTCCTCATTAGCCTTCTTGGCTGCCAAAGCACAAACTGACTCAAATTAAGCTTGCAATCCACTAAAACCACTTTTCCCCCAATAAACAGCATGCTGTCTAGCCACGTCTCCCCCATCTTATATTTGAAAAACTGACTTTTGTGAACAAGTGTTAGATTTACATTTATTCTTATTAAATTTCTTCTTAGTCAATTTGACCAATTTGTCCTAGCCGGTTATGATAGTCTTTCTAGTCTAGGCAATATCTCTCGGTTTTTAATCTGCAAATATGATAAGCATGCTATCTATGCACTCACCTTCCAAGTCACTGATAAAAATATTAATTTCCACTACACTAAGGACATCTATCAATGCTGATGAAAAACTAAATTTTTTTTCTTTGGGGCCAAGCCTTTTAACCAGTTCTAAATCCATCTAACTATAGGACTGCCTAGCTCACATTTCTCCATTTTTCCATAAAAATTACATGAAATGATAAATAATTGAGGGTGGAACCAAGATGGCAGAGTAGCAGGGAGCAGTGCCTGTAGCTTTCCAGCTGGCTGACAGTGGTTGAATCCACTGACACCAACAGTCTGCAGTGGCTCAGAGCCAGATCCAAAAGAGAAACTTGCAGAGCTCAGACTGGGAAGGTAGCAATCAAATTTTGCCCTGGATCAGATCACTGTGGGAAAGTTTGCAGGTCCCTAGCCTGGGCTATGCCTGAAATATTTGATGTTTTTCAAAAAGCTAAGTTAATTAGAGAGTTCCCGGGGCATCCATTTATGATCTCTTTAGACAACTCCCTGTTTTTTGTAGTCTTTTCTTCCTAAATACATTATGATCAGATTTCTATCCACAGCATCCTTAGACAATAGTATGGTGAAGGTGTGGCACTTATCCTGGATCTTTACCAATGGCAGAGAAAGGAAAATGGCACATAGAAAGCCCTTAATAAATACTTTTGCTTCATTACCATCACCATCATTTTTAATGCCTTTCTTTTCATTGTAATTTGCATCAAACAGGGCAGAGACAACATGTCAAAAAGTTTTCTTACCTACCTTTTGCCACTCTTGGAATACCACAAAAAGTAGCAGAGACAATTAAATGGTGTCATGAACAGATAACACGCAGATAAATGTCCATCTTGTTTACTTAGTCTTATCTTTTCTCAATAATTATCAACCTTCATACCTTTCTTGGGGAATATCCCCATAACTAGATTTCAGGCTCAAATCCTTCCTATTGCTACCACAACTTCCAGAAGCTTCTTTTGGTTCTTATGAGTCACACAGAAGATCTTCAGGGGCTACAATTTCAATTTCAAAAATTCTTAGAAACAAACTCTCATAGCTGAAAAGGATGTTATTAATTATTAAATCTAATTTCCTATCCAAAGCAGGATTCCCTTCTATTACATTACTGACTAGTCATCTAGCCTCTACTTTTGGGTATCTCCAGCAACAGCTCACTACTTAAGACACTCTGTTCCACTGTTAAAGAGAGTTACAATTGCTAGAAAGTCATTTCTTATATTTATTTCTATGAGCTGACATCTACCTTGGTAATATTTACCTATCATGTCCTAATTTTGACCTTTAAAGCAACATCAAACTCATCTAATCCCTCTTCCACATATCTAAAGACGGCAAATTTCTGCTATATCTTAATCTCTTCTTTAGACAAAGAATCTAGTTCTTTCGACCATGCCTTGACCTTATGCTTTATTGAATTCTACCTTGTCAGAAATACTAGAAGAAAATACCTATTTTTTTTCAAAGAAGGAAGATGGCCTTCTTACAGATATTTCTCACTAAAACACACTCAGTCACAGGGAAAAACAGTATGATTTAATGTCAGCTGACAAGCACAACCATAGCAAAAGTTGATTAAACCAGTTTCTTGGGCTGTAGGTGCTGGATTAAACTAGTAAGAAAATACCAATACATTTTCACAAAATGTATACAAAACACAGTTTTACAAACAACCTATGCCAAATTCCTCCTACTATAAAAAGTATGGTACTAACCATAATACTAGAATTAGAACACAGAATTAAGAGAGCATTAAAATTCCACTGGCCTGAGGACAGTGTGGTGGAAAGCTTAGGGTGGATCCTGAGAGCTTCTCTGCCATTTAAACCTGTGTGACCTTGGACAAAGGTCACTGAGACCACGTCTCAGTACCCTCATCTATAAAATAAGGTAATTAGAATATCTATTCAGATACCTTCGAACTCTAAATTTACTAAACATGTCTAAAGGCCTTTTCAAGCTTATACATACACTACAAATTTCAGAAACTAAAGTTTTCAAAATAAATATCTTTCTGAACAAAAAAAAGCAACAAAATGTCTGGAACTTTATTAAAAATACAAGTTCTGGGGGAAAAATAGGGCCTCTCTAACTAGTGTCAGATTGCAGGTGTTTTCTTTATCAACACAGAATAGGATAATTGAGGGTGTTACATATTGGAAAAATGTCACTGGTGCTCTCCTGCAGAGGCCAAGGCACAATAAGGTAATCTCTTCACTCCTGAAGAAAGCATTTTATGTGCCATATTGTGCACAAATGTAAAAAACGGATTTACTGAATTTCACAGGATCATATTAAGAGTTAACAATTTAAGATACTACAGCTTCAACTGTAATTCCATTGTAACATGAAGGGTTGGATTAAATCTAGACATATCTTCTCCATAATTTATATGTTGTCTCCCCAATTAAAATGCACTCTCCTTAAGGGCAGTTAGAAGTCATGTTCTCCCCGGGGCTACGTGATTGACACGGACTGATTGACAGGCTGGATGGGCTCCCCACAGGACTAGAGACGTGCACAGACAGGGATCTCTGCCCTAACAGGCAGGCATAGAGAGAGGAGACAGGCTGGACGGACAACTCTCCCACATTGGGGAGACGGGGTGGGGGGAGCGGGGAGGGCGATTGTCTTATTAAACAGTAGTAAGCAGTTCCTTTTCTCAAACCGTTTATACACTAACTAGGCAACAACCCGGATGCCGCCTCCTCCTCCTCCAGGTAGGATGTTAAACACCCCCAGCCCCTGGCGAAGAGATTGCTTCCACCGCAGGATCGTCACGGGAGTCGTCGTCACCTCCTCCTCCTTGGAACCCACGAAGTGGGATCCGGGAGCGAGGCTGGGGACCCGGGGGGGAGGGGGTGGATCTGGGAGAGAGGCTGGGGACCCGGGGGGAGGGGGTGGATCTGGAAGCGAGGCTGGGGACCCGGGGGTGGATCTGCAAGCGAGGCAGAGGAAGGGAGGGGGAGAGGCGTGGGATATGAAAGCGAGGCTGGCGACGGGAGGGGCGATGGGAGGCGGGCGTGGTGATTGGAAGCGGCTCGGACCAGGTCACGAGACTCCTGTCAGATTCCCCCCCCCCACCTTAGACCCCTCCCAGCGATGACAGCACTGCGGCACCAGAATGCAGGGCCACTTCCCCCTTTTCCCTCAACCGAAGGACCAGTGGATTCCCCGCCCCACCCCCGGCTCTTCCTTCGACACAGTCCTCCTCCCCCCACCCTCCACAGGTTCCCCTATCTATCTACAAGGTCCTCGCTCCCAGGTTCCTACATCCAACTCCCCACCTCCTGCCTCTTTCCCTCAGGCTCCATCTATACTCCCATTCAGTTTCCTTCTATCTACTCTGTTCTTTCCCCTCCCCCTCTCCCTTCTCGTTCCCGGGTCTGCGGGAGCCCAGACATCCAGAGGCACAGCGTGGCCAGGAGCACCCGCAGGTTCCCCACAACGACCCGGGGCTCCTTACCGGGAAGGAGCAAAGCCAGAAGGGCGAGCGCAGCCATGGTCACGAACCGGCAGCGGCGGCAGCAACAGCGCGAGCAGTCACCGCAGCCGCAGCCTCCGAGCCGAAGAGGAAAGGAGACTGACGTTTCCTAGACCCCGCCCCCCCTTTCTCTGCCTTTTTGCTTCTTCGCACAGCCCCCCCCCTCCAGCTGATTCCGCCGCCACTCTCTCCACCAATCAGCTGTAAAAACCCGCCTCCCTGTGGAGGCGCAGCTTCCGTTGGGTCAGGGACTGGGGCGGGACCTCGGGTGACTGACGGAGAAGACCGGCCAATGAGAGGGAGCAGCTGGTTTTTTCTGGGGAGGCCACGCCCCTATGCTGATCTGCAGTCATTGGGCCCTGGGTGGTAGAGCCGGCCTCGGGGAAGCTGGGGTGGGTGCAAAGGATTCATTGTGTCTCGAATGCCTTCGTCCCTCTGTCTTCTTGTCGCAGATCCCTCTCTCTACCTCCCATCCCCCGTCAATTCTATTATGTAATTCAGCAAGCAAATGCTAACCAGGTTTAGCTAAATGCAGAAAGATTGAAACAGTCCAGGTTGTCACTCTGCGGGGTGGGGGAGGGGAGAGAGCTGAGCCGAGCAGGCTTAGTGCGTGGTGGTGAAGGGCGGGGTGCATTCAACCCCTCATTTGTTTAACAACCTTAATTTAACCTGGGGTGTCCTCCTTGACCCCTACTCTCCCCCATCTCGCTGTCCCATATCCAGTCTTTGCCTAAACCTGTCGATTTGACCTTCGTAAGATCTCCCCAAAACGCCCCCTTCTCTTCTCTGATGCTACCACCCCCCTCGCCTTAGGCTTGGACTGTTGCAACAGCCTGAGCCTTCAGTGTCTCCCCACTCCGGTCCGAGGGATCTTTCTAAAAGCACAGGTCTGACCTTGTGTCAACTCCTCCCCCCGGAAAATCCTCTGTTTGGTATTCAAAGACCTTCATAACCTTGTCCCTCCCATCCCCTCCCCCACCTTTCCAGGCTTCTTACCCATTAACACCATATAGTACTGGGTTCGTAAGGGGTTGACAGATAACAGTGAACTGCAGAGAGCTGAACAGAGTTGTGCCCATCTCCATAGCTGTACTGACCTTGTCAAGCTGTAGGCCCTAGGCCTAAGGTGAGTGGTACTGGACTATCAACCTTGCCAATGTTTTTGTTTTTGTTTTTTTTTCTCTATTCCTGTGGCTGAGATTAGGCAGTAGTTTATATTCGAGGAGTTCAGTGTTCAAGCCTGAAAGAGGACTCCCTCCCTTCTAAGGGCATTGGTGTATGCTACTATATGGATGACATAATGTTGATCAGCCCTTGGCAGAATCCCTAAATCAGCTGGGGGGCCCATAGAGGAGGGGAATCAACCCTAAGAAAATCCAGGGTCTAATCTGCTGAATTCAGTTTTAGGGAATATAGTGGGTGGGGAAAACCCAGAGAATTCCAGGCACAGTTTGGAATAAAATTATTGACCCTTTCCCACAATCTCAGAAAGAATCCCAGAGACTTAACTGGATTCTTAGGTTTTGGAAAACCAATATTCCCTACCTGGATATCCTGATGGCCCCCATTACCAAGTTACTCACAAGTCTGTCTTTCAAGTGGAGCCCAGAACAGGCTACATCCCTGGAAAATGTAAAGCAGACCGTTCAGCAGCCTATTCCCTTGGGCCCTTATTATCTTGCAAGGCCCATTTCTGGAGGTCTCTGTTCATAAAGACTAGGCTGGGTAAAGCCTTTGGTAGGCACCAAGGGATGACTTAAATAAGCCACTATTAAGTATCTAGAGCTCCAAGATCCTCCAAACAGCCACTCACCACATTGCTTTTGAAAAGCATGTATGATTCTTAAGGGATGGGAGGGAGGGAGAGAATTTGAAACTCAAAATTTTAAAAAATAAATGTTAAAAATTTTAAAAATGTAATTGGGAAATATTTAACAAAATAAATAAAAATGTATTTTAAAAAAAGAACAAAAAGCAGTTGCTTGCCTCTTACTAGGCCCTAATTGCTACTGAATAGATAACACTAGGTCATTACAATCACCCTTTGTCCAGAGTTACCTAGTATGGGTTGGGTGATAACAAGATGGTTCCTTTAGTAAGATGCGAAGACTGCAGGAGGCTTCTATTGCTAAATAGAAATGATATGTTAGAAATCACACTTGCCTAGTATTCTTGCTCTTCACAAACAGATGAAGGCTAAGAGATACTGAGATCCCTGGATCAGGCCTTGAAACCCTGCCTTTTCTGCTGGGCTCCTACCTGTAAAAACTCAGTTTCTGAGGAGCACCATTTTGTCTGATTAACTGACTATCTCATCTGTCACAAGAAAGGCTTGCAAACGAGACTCAGCAGTCACTATCTGGTAACAGGAGATATTTTAGGGAATAGGGGTACTAGCAAGTCCTTCCACTGGCTGAGCTCCAGGCTGCATGGCTGCATTATGAGAGACCCCTGAAGAATAAGAAAGAGAAGATCTTCATCTATACTAGTTCCTGGGTAGTGGCCATGGGTCTACCCAAGTAATCTGGGGCCTAAAGAATACAGGACTGGACAATCAAAGATGAATATCTTTGGAATCAGGACCCCTTTGGGTCAAACCAATAGAGGAATTTTGCTGATGCCTCCTTCTGCATACAGTTGTTTGTGGAACTTGTCAGCACCTATCAGAAATATATGTTCAAGCCTGCACTGGATTGCATGCTGTCTTGGGGGCAACAGGGAGGGGGAAGGAGAGAAAATTTGGAACCCCAAAACTTGTGGAACTGAATGTTGTAAACTAAAAAAAATAAATTTATATTAAAAAAAGTCAGGAAAAATGATGGTTATATCACATACCACTCCTCGGTGGCAAGGCCCTGATGAACTTCTAGTGGACTTTCCACCATTTAAATGAGAGTCCTGTCATGTATAGTGTTGAGGGAAGGAAAAGAAAAACAAAAACAAAGCAACAACAAAACCAACCAAAATATGAAGAGCAATGTCAGAAATTCTTGGCCTTTTTTACCTCCTTTGGAAGGACCAAGTCTCAAGTCTTCACAGGAGAATCCTCCTAGCACAGATAGTAATAAGGTAAAAGTGGAGAACAGAAACAGACCAAAATGTACAGGAATACAAAAGCCAGAAATCTTAAGCCTGCCTTTCTTCCTTCAAAAAAACTAAGCCTCAAAGTCTCACAGTCTGGTCCACGTGATATGCAATGCTACATCTTTGAAATTCACAGTGGGTCTCCTAATACAAAGTGGTGATAAACCAGAACAATGCCAAGAACATCAGAACTACAATACAGACTATAACGCCTATGGCATAATTGAAGATTTCTCCTCCTGATGTGAGGCAGTTACGATGAGCAGGAGCAGCCCCAGGAATATCATCTTTCCTTTGAAAGACTTCTGGCTTTTGTATTTCTCTACATTTGGCTTTTCTTTTGTTTCTGTTCTCCCCCTTTACCTTAGTACTGCCTGTGCTAGGAAGACTCTCCTGTAAAAGTCTTGAGACTTGGTCCTTCCAAAGGAGGGAGGATGGACACTTCTGGAACAGTCAATTTTTCATCCTGTATCAGGGTCATCTGTAAAGTGGCTAAGAAGTCAACCTATTCCAGAATATAAATTGATACTGAGGCTCTCCTACTACCACCAAACACTCAGTATTTCCTGGCCCACCTGCCTAAACCTCCCCTCCTTGAAAGCTCCATCATGGGATTGATACAAAATCTTTACCCCCTTAGAGGCCTCTGCATAGGAGTGGCCCCTTTTTTCTATAGTGACTAAATAAGGACTCTCCCTCATCCTCATGCAGTGATTCGGAATTACCACCAAGTCAACTAAGGCATTCCCTTTCTTCCAAGGAAAAACATACCAGTTATACAGCAAGAGTTTCACCTCTCTCATGCTATTAGAAAGCAAGATGCCTCTCAACAATACCGCCTCTTGTTCTGCCAACTGGTTTCTAGGAGGGAGTTCTTTGAACCATCCCAAAGGAGAGGAAGTCTACCAACGGAAGGGCACTTGAGCCACTTCTCCAGGTGTGTTGAGTCTCATAAGGGGACAAGAACCTTGAGGCCAAGGCAATTCTGTGGTGGGGAAGGAACATGAAGGGCTGGAGAGGATCAGCTAGAACTATTCTCTAAAATAGTCCATTCTTAACAGGAATCCATTCTTCCTGGAGACTGGATCCAAGAAACCCCTGCACAAAGAAGCTCTTCCCCTTTCTAGGGTAGTATCAATTTGTCATGGTCATGGCTTTTGAGAGGTTGGGCAGCCAAATGCTTAACGATGCTCCTGTTTGTCAGTTAGGATTCTCTGCAATGGAAAAATATAAAAGCCCTTTCCAATAAGACTAGAGGCAAAACAAGAATGTCCATTGCCACACCCACTAATCAGTGCAATTTTAGAAATGCTTGCTATAGCAAATAGTCAAGGAAAACAATTTGGTGGAATAAACACAGGCAAAAAGAAAAAAAAAAGACCACATTTTGAAGACTGTATAATGGTTTACTTAGAGAACTCCAGAAAATTTAAAATTCATTGAAACAGTGAATAACTCTAGAAAAGTAGCAAGATATAAAATAAACCCACATCAATTAACAGCCTTCCTATATATTACTACCCCCTGTCTTGTTGTGTTGGAAAGACTTGTATAGCTCAATGAAACTATGAGCTATGCTATGCAGGGTTACCCAAGATGGATAGGTCATAGTGGAGACCTCATGTACAGGAGAGTGTAAAAGCTGGCTTGAAGCTTAACATAAAAAATATCTAAAGACCTTGGCAACTGGTCCCATTACTTCAGGACAAATAGAAGGAGAAGAAATAGGAGCAGCGTCAGATCTTGCATTCTTGGACTCAAAGGTCACTGCTGATGGTGACTGCAGTCATGAAATTCAAAGACACTTGCTCCTTGGAAGGAAAGTTACAGCAAATCTGGAC
Organism: Phalanger gymnotis; assembly: GCA_028646595.1. Taxonomy (NCBI): domain Eukaryota; kingdom Metazoa; phylum Chordata; class Mammalia; order Diprotodontia; family Phalangeridae; genus Phalanger; species Phalanger gymnotis. The sequence goes on from JAQQSZ010005018.1 coordinate 11,348, forward strand.
AGCATCCTGAAAAGCAGAAACATCTTGCTGATAAAGGTCTGTATAGTTAAAGCTACGGTTTTTCCAGTAGTGATGTGTGGCTATGAGAGGCAAACTATAAGGAAAGCGGAGCACACTCTCAGTGCTGAAAACTTTTGGGAGTCCCTTGGACAGCAAGGAGGTCAAATCAGTCAATACTTAAAGAAATCAATTTAGGCTATTCATTGGAAGGTCAAATACTGAAGCTGAAGCCTAAATACTTTGGCTACATAAATGAGAAGACAGGACTCATTGGGAAAGATTGAAGGTAAAAGGAAAAGAAGACGGCAGAGGATGAAATGGATAGATAGTGTCATGGAAACGAATATAAATTTGAACAGACTTTGAGAGATAGTGGAGGGTAGAAGGGTCTGGTATGAATCAGATGTGACTGAATGACTGAACAACATATATTATCAACAAAACCCAGGAGGAAGAGATAGAGAAATTCCGTTCAAAATAATTACAGGATATGTTATATATTATTATATGTTATATCTACAGACTATGTTATATATACAGAAATCCATCTACCAAGGCAGCTAGGTGGCACAGTAAAGAGCATAGGATCTGAAATCGGGAAGACCCAAGTTCAAATTTAGCCTCAGACATTTGCCAGCTGTGTGATCCTGGAAAAGTCTGTTTGTTCCACTTTCCTCATCTGTAAAATGGGCACAATGATAGTTACTATCTGCCAGGGTATTGTGAATATATAATGAGATATTTGTAAAGCGCCTTGCAAACCTTAAAGTACTATATAAATACTAGCCATTTTTATATAATATATACATATATGTAATTATGATTATAAAACACTTTTTTTAAATAATTAGAGACATAATTGCTCAGGTTGGGTCATGCTAATATAATAAAAATGACATTTCCTTAGTTAATTTATTAATCCAGTGCCACACCAAAACAAGCAAAGGATAGGTTTATAGAACCAGAAAAAAGTACCTTCAAATTCATCTGGAAAAGCAAAAGGTAAAAGAATCCCAAAGGAAATTAAAAAAATAAGAAAGGGAGCTTAGTAGTCCCAGATTCCAAACTATATCACAAAGCAGTAATCATCATAACTACTTGGTACTGATTTAAAAATAGCAAAGCTGATTAGTAGAACAGATTAGGTACAAAAAATCCAGAAGTAAATCAACATAATAGCATAATATTTGATAAACCTAAAGATGCCAACTACTTGTATTAAGAATTCACTATTGGACAAAAACTATTAGGAAAACTTAAAAGGAATCTGGTAGAAATTAAGTTAAAATCAGCATCTTAGATCATTTACCACCCTAAGCTCCAAATGGACATAGGACCTAGATAGACAAGGTCATATCATCAACAAATTAGAAGAGCAAGTAAGGAGATAGCCTTCACAACTATTGATAAATGGAGAGTTTTTGACTAAACAAGACATAGAGAGGATCACAGAAGACAGAAGGGACAATTTTTTTTTGGCATACAATTGAAAGGTTATTGTGCAAACAAAACAGATGCAAACAGAAGAGAAACAGTTAACTGAAAAATGTTTTTAGCAAAATCATCTGATAAAAACTATATATATATATGTTATTGATTCAAAGCTGTAATACATGAATGGTCAAAGCATATGATCAGGCAGTTCTTAAAACAATAAAGACAAGCTATCCACTATGATATAAAAAATGCTCCAAACCATTAATAGTTATATAAATGGGTGGCTGGAAAGCAGGGACTTGTGCGAACTCTCCCCCAGGTCCCTCCAAATACCAATAAAAAATGGCTCTGAACAAATTCTAGAGCTGCAGAACCCATGAAATAACAGAGGGAAGCAGGGCGCCAGCCTCGGAAAGCCTGGATGGTCACAGGGAAGGGTCTATCGCACAGAACTGGGAGCGGAGCAGAGCAGAGCCCAGCATGAGCCATGCCAGGACCAACCAGACTGGGAGCTGGGCAGAACAGGCCACAGGGCCCTGAATCATTGAGTTGTGGCAGTTACTAGACTTCTCAACCAGCACATGCCAAAGACAACAGAAAAGGTTAGTGGGTAGGACTGCTAGAACCCCCAGCCCTGGGGGCACGGAAGTGGTGCAGCTCTGTGGCTGCTTCCAGCACCAGTTGCTTCCAGCCCCAGGCCCACCAGGTGAGAGGAATTAAGTGGAGGATCAGAGCTGGAGTGCAGAGCCTGCTTGGATCTGAGTCATGGTTTGGGTTGGCGGTTCTTGGGGGAGGAGGAGCACTGGTGTGGCAGAGCTTGCTGTGTAGAAGTAGCTCTGAAAACAGCACCACAAGGGCCCTAAAGCTTGGGACAAAGTACTCTCTACTCTACAAGTAGTCATACCTTTACAAAAAGCTCAAGGGTCAAGTAGTTGTCTGGGAATATGAACAGTCAACAAAAACAGACCCAGATTCAGACTCAGACTTTGTAATCTTTTTTTGGTGACAAAGAAGACCAAAACATGCAGCAAGAAGTCAACAAAGTCAAAGAGCCTACATCAAAAGCCTCCAAGAAAAACATGAACTGGTCTCAGGCCATGGAAGAGCTCAAAAAGGATTTGGAAAAGCAAGTAAGAGAAGTAGAGGAAAAATTGGGAAGAGAAATGGGAGTGATGAAAGAAAACCATGAAAAACA
>JAQQSZ010005019.1:0-13979 GCA_028646595.1 Phalanger gymnotis
AGCAGGCTCTTCACTCCTGCTCTGATCAGCCACTTAATTCCTCCCACCAAGTGGGCCTGGGGCCAGAAGCAACTGCAGCTGTAGTTCTAAAGTTGCCCCGCCTCCGCTGCCCCAGGGGTGGTGGCCAAACCGCAAACTCCGTCCAGTCCCGCAGCTTTTCCCACTAATCTTCTGTGTAGTCTTTGCTATTTGTGGGTTGTGAGGTCTGGTACATGCCACAGCTCAGTAATTCAGCATGCTAGGGCACTCTCCGCTCCACTCCTGGTCTCGTCGGTCCGCAGTCTGCCGCGCCGCACCGCGCGCGCTGGGCTCTGCTTGGCTCAGCTCCGCTCCCCTCAGCTGGGGGCTGGGAGTTCTGTTCGGAACAGACCTTACCCCCTGCTTCCCTCTGCCACTTTGTGGGTTCTGCAGTTCTAGAATTGGTTCAGAGCCATTTTTTATAGGTTTTTGGAGGGACTTGGTGGGGAGCTCACGCCAGTTACTGCTTTCCAGTCGCCATCTTGGCTCCCCCCCCCAAGTCTTAGAAATTTTAAAACTATAAAATACATTTGAGCCTTTAAAATTATTGTTTCTTCACTAAAAACTTCTTTGGAGTGACCTTCGGTAGCAATCCTAAATATGGTTTATGAAATCATTTAGCAAATTTTTCTTTGTAAAAAAGCAAAATAGCATCCTAATTTTTTGTTCAATATACTTGTGTTCAGCATACCATATCAGATGTCTCCGAACAGATCCATCAAAGGCTTTGCCATCTTTTCTCTCAGTTGTCCCTTGGGAAATGTAAGCAAGGAGGAACACATATTTCAAGCACACTACAAAACCAAATTGAAAAAATGCATGATAGAAGATGCTGATTACTTTGGAGCTCATAAATTTTAAGTGTATTGTCTTAAAATCAATAAGGTTTCTGTTTTCACGCACCCTTTATAAGTTGCTTCAATTTTTATGTACTAAATTGTTCAATTTTATTGCTACAAAAGGATGTGGTAAACTACAAAGTTTGTAACTACATAAGTTCTACATTTTTACCCTTTTTATGGTTTAAAATCTAATCTATTCATTCGCAGCAATATTAATTCCACTCCAAGTTTATAGAAAGCCTTTCTCCAATGTGTTTTATAGAAATTATTTATCCTCATGTTGGGAGGTAGGAAGGAGGACAATTTTTGTGGATGACAAAACAGAACCAAGGAAAGGTTAAATGACTTCGTTGAAAGTCACAATGTCTCTCTGATGGAACTATTGTGAAATATATGATTTACAACTAGCCACAGCAAGTTTTCTGTTGTGTGTGTGTGTGTGTGTGTGTGTGTGTGTGTGTGTGTGTGTGTGTGTGTGTGTTTTCCCAAAGTCTCACTGATTTACCAGTATTCATGGGACAAAATGTTGACATTGTCAAACTGTCTGGTTTGGGAGCACCATTTATTTTAATGGAAAGGGCCAGATGGTAAATCTGGCAAAGGCTCTAGGTCAAATGAGGATGTAAAAAGATGGGTGCAATTTATGAGAAAAATGAAGAAGAGTTAAACAGTATGGTCTCACAGAAGACCAACCAGCATTGGTATAGCAACCAATTAAAAGCATTATTGATTGAGCTGAGGCTGATTAACAACTCAACTAACTAATACTATGGATGGAAATTCAATTTAATCAGCAAGCATTTGGTAGATGCTTGCTATTTGAAAAGCATTGTGCTAGGCACTGGAAATATAGAATATTATTTTTCCCATAAAAGAAATCCCGAGTGTTTATATGTCTGTAGCTCCTTATTAGTACAAGATTCCTGCACACGCCCTTGCTCCACATTATTGATGTTTTAAGTTCCTAATTATTCCTTTATGCCCCACTGGGAGTCTTGCTGTATTTGAAAAGTCTTTCCCAGGGATAATCCTGTAATCTAGTAGCACTCTTCGTCCTATGTGTAATTTCCCTCTTTATTTCTTTTCAGACTATGGCTCCACTCTGCAGTTTGTCCCTTACTTAACCTCTTTCTCCTTAACTGTAGACTATTATTACGTCTTTTCTTAGCACTCCTTCTTCTCAGATGGACGAGACTAGAAAGTCCATAAAATCTTTCACAACAAAGAATTGGACTTTTATCCTCTATCGTATCCCAATTGGATTAGACTCAATGAATCCTAACTGTGTTAGTGACATTGTAACTGTCAAGTAAAGTCATACTGAATCCCAAAGAGCAAATACGTAAATCATTTCTGATCCTGAGGTTCTCGGCCAGAATAAAGTGTCCATTCCTGGAGCGTTACAGCGTAGGGAAGAAAATGTAAAGAACCTGAAGCTCTAATTTTCCTATCTGACTTTTAAGTCAAACATCCATGAAACATGCTTTGTTTTGAAAATGACTTCTTCCATGTCCAAGATTTCAAGACTTTTTTTTTGCTCAGCTGACCAGGAAAGTAGATTCAAGTCTGGGCTAACAATTGCGATTTCAGTTTTAGAGGATAAGCAATATTTATCTCCATCAAGAACCAGCTTTCTAATTGATCATCTCATATACCTTCACTAACACCTACTAATTTACACAGCAGTCTCTCAGATATCTGGGGACTGATTTCCTCAGCTTCTGAAGTTTTATTCCTAAAGTATGTGTTAGCATGTTTAAGAAGGAAAAGATACAATCATGGACTGAGTTTATTCTAACTGACACCAGGGAAATGCTTTGGTGCTTATTTTACAGATAACACATAGGAGGCACTGGAGTTTTCAGACTCCAGCCTCTAACAGGTTCATTCTTGACCAGGTCAGGCAGGAAGGACAGGAAGACAGCTTCGGAAGGGTTAATAGTCTTACCTTATTCTAGTCTAGTCTTCCCAGAAGGTTGCTGATAAAGGGAGAACCAGCTCCTGCAGCATTCCCTAATCACCCTTCTCTCAGAGGCCGGTGAGAAGGCAGGGCAACTACCTCTGTCTTGACGGGGTCAGTCGAGACAGGCACAGCTTATGAACTCCCCTAAATCCCCTCAAGCCTCAATGGGGGCCGGTTGAGGCAAGTACATGCATTCCTCTATGCACTACCCATGGTTTCCCCCATGGGTTCCCTGTGGATTCCCCACTCACTGACCAGTGCCTACCTGCTTTATAGAGCAACAGACAAAGAAGGCATATTGCCAGCAATGGCCACACAGGTTTTAGCAATATTGTCATTCTGCACAAGCATAGTTAATATCAATTATGTCACCCCATATTTTATGGCACAGCCTCAGTAGGACTTCCTATCACGATACTTGGGGCTATTCTGGGAGTTATATCTAACACCTGGAAACTAGACATTGCCATGGCCACGGATCCTGAGAAACTGAACTCTAAAAAGGATAACAAAATCCTTTTTACCTACAGGTGCTCCATAAAAAGGTGCCCTGCAGGTTATAAACAGACTCTCACGCCCACCAGACAATTGTAATCAATGGAACCATCTAGCAGAAACACGGAGAGAGAAGGAGAGGGAGGTGATGAGTAACCTACTACATCATCGATATAGCTGTGAACACATTCTCATCAGCTGCTAGTGCCACCAGAGAGCTTTGGATTAAACGGATGACTACAACTAGGTCCCAATTAGTGCGAGTAATGAATCCCATGAAGTCGTTATATTATTAGAATTCTCATTCCATATTTCCAATGAGGAGGAACCAATCGCCATACTTTACACAATTATAACTTTCAATATTGTGAATCATAATGCATGCAATCGCTTCATGGGATTCATTGTTTTCACTAATTGGGATTCAAGTGCATAAAGTATACTGGGAAAGGCAGTGTGGCTTAGTAACAACGGATAGAATGCTGGGTTTGGTCAGGAAAACCTGGGTTCAGAACTTGCCTGTAACACTTACTACCTATGTGACCTATCCCTTCCATGCGTCTCAGGCAACCCCGTAAGATTTATCTACTAAGTCATTAAAGGGTTGTCATCTGTCATTGGCAGAGAGGATCTCGTACTGGCCCATCCTTTTATCAACAAAATCACTGACCCTTTGCATTTTTGCACAGCAAGCATGTGGATTATTGGGACATACTTGGCCCTCTACAAAAACTAAAATATATAAAATTACTTGTTGAACAATGAAAATAAAATCCAAAGCAATAACCTCAATGATATGAAACAGTGATTTCTGATGAGAATTTTTTTCTCTACCCTATAGAAGAGTATCCTAGACTGTGTTCATCACTTCATCCTTAACCTTATTCTGGCCATCAGTGTTGTTGACCACACTCACAGGAGGAACATAAAATTATGGGAATAAGAAGATTAAGGTGGAAAGAGGTTCTCACCAGTTCTTACAGGAAGCTCCTGAAGTCTAAGAAAATGATTGAATTCTACTTTGTCTTTCTCAGGTAGAAATTTTCCCTTTGATTATACGTCCCCAGATCATAAATAGATTCAAACTACACTTAAATGCCTTTTGTCTGAGAAAAAAAAACAAAAAAGAAAAGAAAGGACTATCCTACCCCATGATACATCATGGAAAAGGTTAGTGAACCTGGATCCAAAGTCTTTACCTTCTCCTGGTCTGTTTCCTCATCTGTGAAGCAAGGGGGTAAAACAGTAGTAACTTCCTTCCCTGAAACTTTATTCTAGCATCCTCTATTTTTTATCAACTGCTTTCATAAGGACTACCTGAAAGTCAATGCAACAACAAACAGAATTCTAGCAAAGCTATGAATATAACATGAGTAGACTTCATTTAAATCCACTTGTATAGCAGTGGTTTTCAACCTGGTTTTTGCTCACTGTGTAGTATCATTTTTTTGTTGTAAGACATCATGACACAGCACAGAAAAGTCTCATGCATACTTGTAATTGCTAGTATAAGTTCCTACCACTCACAGTTTAGCTTTTGAAAACCACTATTATATAAACCTTATCATCTTAAATAACTGGGTTACGACAGAGTTCAACAGAACCTGTTGTTAGGAACAATAATGAATGCAGATCTGGGAACACTGTGGCACCAACCACAGCTTTTGTGAGAAACCTCTGCTCAGGACTAGAGAAGTTACTTCACAGTCTTTCATTGACCTTTCTGGTGTCGTAAACATAGGCCTTCTCAGCATGCAAGTCCATCCTACTTAATATTTGATTATTCACTTAACATTGAGAATAAAGGTCCAGGAGACAATCTCTTAATGCCAGAATTATTTAGTCTGTTCTGCGCAATAAAGCCTTGATCCTTGTCAAACTATGTAATCAATTGGCCTTTGTTAAGTGCCAATATCTCAAGATGGATACAACATGTGATCTACTTCATATTTACAAAGGGAAACCCTTTATCCCAAATTGTAGGCTGTTGAATGTCCCTTTGAAAATTTTTGCATATAGCTATAACTTGGGCAGGGCAATCAGAGCTTTGCCGTGGGTTGAAATTAAAGGGCGCAAACAGCACTTATAGTACTCCTTCAGCACTGCAGAAACAATTCAACTTAGCACTAAGTTAACAATAATAGTTAAAGCAGAAAGCTACCAGATCACAAACAAGAATGCTCTGCTTTCTCACATCCCTTTTACCCCTCCCGTGTCCCAGCAATGACTTCACATTGATGTCTTAAGTCATATACCACCCTCCTCATAAGCTGGTGTCTCCCTTCTTCCTTCAAGGGGGGCATCTTTTATCTTTTGTAATGTCTGCTGAGTAAAAGTTTGTGATAGTTACCCCAAGGAACAAAAGCCTTCTTTATGGCTTATGTGCTAGATTTCTTCTAACCAAATTTCAACAGTAAGGTTTTACCACTCATACCTAACATGAGGAACAAGTAGTTTTCTGAAACAATTTTTTACATGACTGATCACTGTTATAATAACTCACTTCTAAATGTGGGCTTTAGGGACTTCACTTACTGAGAAACATTTTTAATAAACTAAGGATATTTTTCATAATTATTATGTTGATCTTTAATCGACCTTTGTTTCTTGAGACACAGACTAACTGACATTGACACAAATGTCAGTGCCAGTCCTGAAATATCAAATTTTGGTTAGTTTTTAATTTACAATTTGTTAATTTACAATATTTTTAAAATTTAGAATAATTGTTCAGTAGTACTAAAAACAGACAACAAAGCAGAGATTGAGACAGTTGTCAGAACATGAAGAGAAAGAAACTTCAGATTGATCTCACCAAGAAACATAGTAGTCAAATTTCAGAAGTACAACATAAAAAAAAATATTGCAAATTTCAAGTAGAAACCATCACAAGGTACTGATTACTCTGTGGTTAGAAATAAAAAGGAAAAAAGGAATATGATACTCTGAAGGACAAAAGACATAGGCTGGCAGCCTCAAATAACATATCTTTTTTTTTCACTAGTTGGGCAAAACACAGGTTTATTCTCTGTAGAAGATAAAGTCTCAAGCAAGAAATATCCATAGTACTATCCTTGAACGCTGCCATTGGAGCAGCAGCCATTTGCTTTTGTAACTCTGTTTTCTCTATTTTCCTCTCCTTACTTTTTTAAAATTCTTTATTAGTTTATTTATTTTTAGTTTTCCACATTCACTTCCCTAAGTTTTAAATTTTCTCCCCTCCTTCCCCAGTTTGTACTATTTTTTAACAAACATTTGCTGCTTTCCATACCACTGATATACAGAGAAGTAAAATAAATAGATTTCTGCATCCTTCCATGAGCAAAAGCCACTCTTATCTCCAAGCCAAATTTGAAACTCACAGGCATAGGTTCAGAACTGTTGTATGTGGCTAAAAAATTATTACAAGCTCCTCAGAAAAAAAAGTCCAAGACAGACCAAATTATTTAAGCAAGAGCTGTCAGTGAAAGCTACTGAAAGGTCCTAGATTTTAAGAAAATAGATTTAAAATTAGAAAGGACCTCAGAGGTCAATTATTACAAACTCTTCATTTTATAGGTGAGGAAATTTAGGTCCAGAAAGGGGAGGTAACGTATCCCAATACTATCTCTAAAACCAGAATGAGGAGGAATAATCTCAAGTCAAATGCAATCCCAATAATACATAGATTATTCCAAAACTTCCCTTCTTACTTATCTTACGTGTCTTAGACTCCCTTCTTATACATCTTTTGGGTAAATTGGATATAATTCTTTGGACAACAGGAAAATAACTACCTTGTTCTACATTGATGACATGCTTTTAATATCTCTAAGAGAAGTCATAGGATGTAGTTAGGTGGATCTGTACAGTTCAGAGAGATATAGTATAGACAGCAGAAAAAAAAATCTTCTATCTGTTGTTTAAAACCCTTCACCCAGCCTACCATTCTACCCTCCTCACACATCACTTCCCAATGTCTGATGCAGCCCATTTTTCCTTCTTATTGTTCCTCACACACAATACTCCATTTCCTATCTCCATGACTTTGCATCAGCTGTTCGACTGGCATACACATTCCCTCATCACCTCCACTTCTTAGAATTCCCTTGGAATTTCTTCTACACATAAGCTCATGGTCATGTTGTTATCGTTTGGTCATTTTTTAGTTGTATCCTACTCTTCATGGCCCCATTTGGGGTGTTTTTTTTGCAAAAATACCAGAGTAGTTTACTATTTCCTTCTCAGGCTCGTTTTACAGATGAAGAACTGAGGCAAACAGGGTTAAGTGACTTGCCCTGGGTCACACAGCCAGTAAGTATCTGAGGTCAGATTTAAACTCAATTTTTGCTGAGTTGCTCCATCTGTGAATCGCTGTCAATCTACAAAGAGCCATCATTAAGTAACTACTGTTAGCCAGGCACTAAACTCAGGATCGGGGATACAAAGATACAATTAAACAGTCTTTGTCTTTAAGGGTTTATATTTCACTGAGGGAGATATATAGGTATATGTCTATACCTATACATATGTATAGGCATATATATATATGTATGTATGTATGTATATGTGAAACAGATACGCAAGAGATGTAAGGTGATTTGGTGAGAATGGTGCCAGGAACTGGGGAGAAGGAATGAGGAGCTGAGTCTTGAAGAAAATAAATGGGGATGATAACAGCACCTCACAGGATTGTTGTGAGGATTGAATGAAACAATATTTACAAAGTGCAAAGCAAACCTTAAAAGGCTATATAAATTGTTATTATATAATCATATAAATATTAATTTTAATAAGGATAATAAAATCCATGTATGCCCATGAGGGCAGCTAGGTGGCGATTCACAGATGGAGCAACTCAGCAAAAATTAAGTCCAAATCATTCTATTTATAAAGCATTCTGTTTTTTTAAAATATCTATCCCAATTTAAAGTATCTAACCCAAAACTTTTGCTTTATAGGTCAGGAAATTCAAAATCATAATTAATGACCAAATATTGTAATGCAATCATCTCAATTGCTTGATAGCATATACTAACTGCTACTTTTAAATGATCTCTTCTGTGATGACATCTTTTATTGCCCTATTTTATGGTGTTTTTATTTAGAAAATTGTGTATTGTTTTCATTGATCCTCAAACTATTCACTGAAACAGACGCTCATTTCTTTAACAGCAGGATTCTATAAGTGATGGTACATGGCCATGGATCATGGTATATTGCAATCTTCTCAAAATTCTAGGTACAGATAAAGAACTATGAAAATATGCATGGTAGGTATAAGCAGGTGGTGGCATATAAACAAAGTTGGCTTGTATGCAAGAAGTAGTATAAAAAGAACATTATTGAGGTCATATATGCCCAGAAAAGAAAGTGAGCTGGCCAAGCAGCAAAAATGAAAGACCATTGATGTACAAATCTGGCGATATAATTATACCACTAAGATATTAAAGGAATGAGAAGAAAGCCTCTGGTATGCTGAACATAAATCTATGCAGGAGACAATATGGACAAAATTATACAGCTTGGGAATCATGGATCAGCTCATCTCATTTTCTGGTCATGTATCATTACCCTTTAGAAGTATGAAAGACAAGTTAATTTTGTAAGCTGCTTCAAATCTTTTTGGAAGTCTACAGGTATAATAAAATTCTGCAGTTCTCAATTACAGCAAATTCTTCCAAGATTAACTAGCCTTTGTTCTTTGCTCCATGACTCTTTATATTTGGACTCTTGTGCGCTAGGAAAGAGACTGAAGCTTGAACCAGTATTATAAGTCTTGCTTCTCCTACCTCCGCAGCTAAAAAATGAAGTATTCCCAGCTGGGTCAGTGTCTTCAGAAAGAGACTAGTTTTTATCTGTATTCTTTCTTTAGAATAAGTTGAGCCAGAGGTAGATGACTCAAATTTTCCCCTCCAGTTTTCTGGAGTCAGCTAAAGGACAATATTCACAACCACAAGAGGCAGAAGGGAAATAGAGAAAGAAGCAGACATTTGGACTTTTAGCTCATAAAGCATATAAGTTGCATCAGTGCAACCTTGGCTGTGATTTGATCTGGAGGCCTGAAGTCACTTAGGAACTGGATATGGAGATAACATTCACCACGATGCTACTCCCAGGACAAGCTAAAGTCACAAAGGAAAAGTTAACTTCTCACATTCTTGAAGCCGCAGTCAGCCTAGTCCATAGCTTAGTGCAGAGGCTCTGCAGTGGTAGAGTCTAGTTTGAGAAGCTGGGATTGAAACAACAGATGCTTCGCTGTTGGACGATGGGTCAATAGGCCCCACTTCCTTCTATGTTCTTGTATTGGATTCTGAACAGATCCTGCCAGTAATGTCCTTTATATCTTTTATCTGCCAGCCATCCAACTTGCATTTGGTTTTTGGATAGGCCGCCAGAGGAAATTGCTACAGGTGCTGAATTGCTTCTCTAAGATCGTAGCCTGGCTGGGTGGTATTTGGCCTTTCAGTGGGGGATTTGTGAATTACAGACATCCCTGGAGAACTGAGGACTGTAACATCACTTCATGCTCTTGAAACATGCTCCCTAATGTCTCAAGGAGAAACAGACGAGTGCTTAATGACAAAGACAATCTGAATAGCGCAAGTATACACCAGCTTATATCGTAGTAGAATAGTGTCCGCAGCAAATTACTTTGATATAATTTCTGAGATGGGAAGAAGCTTGAGAGTATTTAGGACCAGGAAAAGTTTAGATTCTTTTTCACTACAGATAAACTCATGAACACACATGTATTTTATCATTGTTGTTGTTGTTGTTAATAGCTAGAATTGACATAGCCCTTTAAGCTTTTCATTATGCCCAGTAAATATTATCTCATCTGATCCTCACAACAATCCCGTAAGGTCCTATTATTGTTCCCATTTTACAGATGAGGAACCCAAGGCAGGAAGAGGTTAAAGGGTCTTTCCAGGGTCACATATCTAATACGTTTCTGAGGCAGGTTTTGAATTCAGGTCCAGTGCTTTATACACCACATCACCTAGCTGCTTGTAAAAAAAAAAAACTTTTCTTATTTTTAGCACAGTAGTGTTTCTGTTTCATAAAGGGAATGTAAATATTTGTGCATCCAAAGATGATGTTGCTGGTAACACTCAGACTCTATTATCATCCTCAGAATATGGTGCAGACAGCCCCAATCCAAATATTTCCATACTGTTCTGCCAATGACCAGCATTCCCCAGGAATAATAGATAATACAGTGTCTGGATTCATTCTGTTCTAATTCACTGCTAAGTAGAAACAGATATTTGGGTTGAATTACACTGTCATACATTTGGTAAAGTTTCCCCCAAGGCAGAAATTTACCATGCGTCTACCCTATCCTTACAGTGTAGACAGTAGAGGCTTTAATCAAAGATAGAATGCACAAATCCCACTCATATATTAAATTGATTTGTTAATGAAATCATGTCTCTTTAGCCTTATCTGTGTTGAACTTTTCTCTGAAAATCAAAGATGGGGTCACCCTGTTAGCTGTCTTTAATGCATCTTATAAACATCCCCATGACATTTCTGTTTTATACCTCCTATAGAAAAACCCAGATTTACTAGGAAACGGTGTTAGAGATGACTATTGACTACACAAAATGATTCACCATCAAATAGTAAGCTGCCCTAGTGAGCATTTTACAATGATTGTATTTACATACAATATTTCAGGAACAGATTAAATGTGAAAATAGAAGTATAGCCATAAAAATAATAATTTAAAAGTTATGACATTTTATGCATTAAAATTAATTTACTTAAACATAGTTACAAAACAAGTTTTATTGTTTGTACCACTTTTCAATACTCAGTTTATAATAAATCAATTAAAAATAAGTATACTTTAGAATCAAAGAATCTCTGTGTTGGAAGAAACCTCAGAGGCCTTTTAGCCCAACCAGTAAATAAACAGGAATCTATTCTACAACACTGGGGGAGTAGGGAAGAGCAAGCATAGCATAGTAGAAAGAACACTAAATTTAGTAGCAGGGGACTTGTTTTAAATCCTAGCCCTGCTACCTAGGTCATTTCACCTCTCTGGGCCTCAGTTTCCCCACTGGAAAAAAGAGAGGAGATTGGACTAGCTAATATCCAAGGTCCTTTCAGTTTTAAATCTGTGATCTTGTAACACCCAATAAGTGGTAGACCAGACTTGGTTTACAAGCCTCCAGAGATGGAGAGCTCACTCCCTCAGAAGGCAGTGGTTTCCACTAGTGGGCAGCTGTATTTGTCGAAAGGATTTTCTTTACATCGTGTGCAATGCAGAAGTATGGTCAGTCTTCCCTGAGGTGTCTTGGGTTTTTTTGTTTGTTTGTTTGTTTCTTTTTTTGGGGGGGGGATGGAAATTAAATAATTGACAGCTATTCACAGTTAAAAGGGTTCTTAATTTAATTTAATTAATAATAATAATTAAATAGTTGAATAAAATCCAACCCCTCCCTGAAGTATGAATCTCTCTACAACCTACTTGAGAAGTTGCCATGCAGCCTCTGGTAATGTAGAGCTGGCACTGGAGCAGCCTATTCACTCTTGGACGGCTCTGTCTACAAATAAGATTTCGATCCTATGCCAGGCCAAAGTCTACATTCCTGTAACTTTCACTCATTTGTCCTAGTTCTTTGCTGTGGGCCCAAGTACAATACGTTCGATCTCTTTTCTACATGAGAGTCTTTTAAGTAGTCAGAGAAAGTGACCATGCTCCCACTCCCCAATTCTTCTCTTCTTTAGACTGCTTTAGACATCTTTAACCTATTACCTGCACCCCATATAGCCCACTATTGATTCCCATCACTGCCCTGGTCACAAACTTTGTATGTGCATCAGGTTATAAATGAAAGCCCCTTCTAAAAAGTGATCTTTACTATCCACATGGCATAAGGATAGTAGAGAAGTTAATGCGAGTAGAATGCTCAACTCTTAAAAATGAACTTAATGGTATATAATAGGTGCTTAATAAATGTTTGTTAAATGAATTCAGTTGCCTGTTTTCAAGGCCTGGGCGTGCTGGTCATGTGATAGTTTGGGTCCAAAACTAGAATGAAATGAGATACTTGTAATCCCAGCTAACAGTTAACAATACAACAACAAAAGTTTACTTAACCAAAGCAAGTGAAGAGCATTCAAAACAGGGAAAGGATATTCATCCAGGATATGTCCTTGGTTCAGCCCAAACTTCTTCTGGTGTTGGTCACACTGCTTGTCTGTGGTTAGAGGCCTGAGGAAGGAGCTCCAGCCCCTGGTGTCCTGATGGTAAGCAGGTAAACAGGAAAATGCTACGAAGGCCTAAGTCCTAGGCCCTTAAGCCAATTAAATTACCAGCACAGTTTCAAAACCTTTTAAGGAAACAATAGGCTAACTAGCAGGGGTGGGGAAAGAAAAGAGATTTAGAGAGATTGTTCCCATCACACCTAGAGAGACATTTTAAGACATATTAGAACAATAGCTTCCCTTTGCAATTTAGTCAACAAATCAGAAAAGCATTTAAATTCTTCCAATTTTGCCAGGTACTCTTTTAAGTTCTGGGAATACAAAGGAAAGCAAAAATGGTCCCTTTCTTCAAGAACCTTACAGTCTAATTGGGAGAGAAGGATGGGAGAGGACAACATGCCAACAATTATGTAGAAATACAGGATAATTTGGAAATAATCTCAGAGGGAAAATACTAACATTAAAAGGACCAGGAGAGGTTTTTTGCAAAAGGTGGGGTTTTAGCTAAGACTTAAAGGAAGCCAGGGAAGGTGGGAGGTAGAAAAGGAGAGGGAGAGATGAGGAATAGCCAATGAAAATGTATAGTTAGAAAGTCTTGTGCATTGAATAGCAAGGAGGTGAGTGTTACTGGGATCATAGAATAGGTAGAGACAGTAGATAAGAAGTAAGTAGATAAGAAGACTGAAAACATAGGAAGAGGCAGCTTGTGAAGGGCATTCAAAGTTAAACAGAAGACTGGTAGTAAGAAAGAGATGATGGAGTTTATTGATGGAAGTTTGATGTGGTCAGGCCTGCACTTTAGAAGGCATTTGGATAACTGAGTGGGGAATGGCCTGCAGTGGGGAAAGCTTGAGTGTTCCTTAGAGGGAAAAGGACAAAATGAATTTTGAGAGGATATAAATGAATTCTGAAATTTCTGTGTCCTCATCACTTTTCAATTTTTTAGGAGTAAGGCTTCTAGTTTCTGAAGCACATGTGACCTTCCAATTAGAGCATGGTGAAATACCATGGATGCTGGGGAGAGAAGGCTGTCCAGCTTACACCTATCATGTACCTCTCAATTGCCCTTTGGGCTAACCTCAACTACAACTCTTCTGAGATTGCATTTTTTCCATGGCTTGTAGTAATATAGTGCCGCTCCTCAAAAAATGATGTTAAAAACATAGGCCATTTTTTTTCAGAGAAAAGTTTAACGTCATTAAACAACACCTTTACAGTTTGTCAAAGGCAAGTCAGCTTGTTTTGCTCCTGTTCTGGGCCCAGCTTATTGTTTATTTGAAGTGTCTATCTAAGGAGATATATAGAGATAGATAAGCTCTATATATTGTCCATCTAAAGGCATATCAGCATCAGGATAACTCTTCCCTCTAACTCAGATTAATGTATTTCATTTGTGTGTGCTTTGTGTTTACTGATCCGTATAAATCTGTATCTGTATAAATGTTGTTTGTCAAAGGCTGCTA
>JAQQSZ010005020.1:0-13978 GCA_028646595.1 Phalanger gymnotis
GCTCGAACTCCTGCGTCCACACAGGTTGGCTCTGCTTCGGCTTTTTTCAGCTGTAGTTTCTCACCTCTCCTCGCAGCCAAGCCTCTGGCGTTCTCAAGCCCTGCCCGAGTTGGCCCCTCTTAAGTCTTTAATCTATGCCCACACAGGTTTCACACCTGATAGGGCTTTGGGCCTGGGGCTTAGCATTTAACAGGTGAAAGTACTTTCACGGTAAACAAAAGCCAAACTCCTCAAGGGCACCCGTTAAATTAAGCCCATTTTGCCTTACTGGCACAAAGGTGTGGTAGAATTATTCTTTTTTTGTATTTGTTTAGTATTTAATTTTCCCCAGTTACATGTAAAAAACAATTTTTAACATTTGTTTTTAAAACTCTGAGTTCCAATTTCTCTCCTATCCTCCCTACTGCTCCTCATTGAGAAGGCAAGCAATTCCATATAGGTTATATATGTGCAGTAATGAAAAACATACCCATAAGAGTCATGTTTGAAAGAAAACATAGACAAAAAAAAATGAAGAAAAAGTGAAAAAAAGTTGCTTCAATCTGTATTCAGATAGCATCAGTTCTTTCTCTAGGGATGGATACCATCCTTGTGTTGAGAATAGCTAAGTCATTCACAACTGATTATGTTACAATAG
Organism: Phalanger gymnotis; assembly: GCA_028646595.1. Lineage (NCBI taxonomy): Eukaryota > Metazoa > Chordata > Mammalia > Diprotodontia > Phalangeridae > Phalanger > Phalanger gymnotis. The sequence continues at coordinate 638 of JAQQSZ010005020.1, forward strand.
TGCTGTTACTTTGTACCCAGTACATTTCACTTTGCATCAACCCATGTAGGTCTTTCTAGATTTTTCTGATAGCACCTTCTCATCCTTTCTTATAGTATTCCATCATAACAACACACCACAACCAATTCAGCCATTCCCCAATTGATGTGCCTCCTTTCAATTTCTAATTCTTGGCCCCCCAGAAAAGAACTGCCATAATTTTTTTATACATATAGGTCATTTTCCTTTTTGTTTTTTATCTTTTTTGGTAAACAGACCTAGTCACAGTATTCCTATGTCAAAGGCTATGCATGGCTTCAAAGCCCCTTGGACATAGTTCCAAATTGTTCTATAGAATGGTTTAATCAATTCACAACTCTTAGAACAGTACACTAATGTCTCATTTTTCCCACATCCCTTATAACATTTGTGAATTCTTTTTTTTTTTAATGCAAGAGTCTTAGGCAGGTTGCAGGGCCTGTGGAAGGAGGCAGCATATTGAACTCAGGAATTATGGTTTTGAAAGTGATTTCAGGGCAAGCTGCTGGAGAACAGGGGATGAAGCAGGGTCAAGGGCACACATGGAAGGTTGACTGGAATGTACCTGGGGCACAGAAGTATAGCATCAGAGACCGAAACAAAGGATAAAGTAAAGCACAGTGTCTGGGTTTTGAGATGTAGGACAGGAAAGAAGAGGAAGCTCTATTTTGAAACAATGAATGAAAAAAGGAAAAAAATCTATTAAATAGTTACCACATACTATATTCTGGGAACACAAGTGAAAACAGAAGAAAACCTCTGCCATCAAGAGGCTCAAGTAACATGAGGAAATATTCTATGTTCAGAGAATGGGGACAAGGGTTACTCTTAAGAAGGTTTAGGGAGAGAAGCAAAGATTTAGTACAGTGGCTATGAGTGTACTCACCAAAAGTTAATTTAAGAAGAGTGAAAAGAGTGATAGTTTTGTTTTTTCATTGCCTGTCCTAGTTTCTTTGAGTTCTTTTTCTTCTTTTATTGCTATAGCTAACACTTCTAGTACATATTTTGAATAATAGTGGTGATAATGAGAATCGTTGCTTCACCCCATCTTATTAGGAAGGCTTCGAACTTAGCCCCATTACAAATAACGCTTGCTGATGGTTTTAGGTAGATACTTATTATCATTTTAAGGAATGTTCCCCTTATTCTTATGCTCTGTAGTGTTTTTAATAAGAATTGGTACTGTATTTGGACAAAAGCTTTCTCAGCATCGGTTGAAATCACATGATTTCTGTTGTTTTTTTTTTTTTTTCACTCATATGGTCAATTATGTTGACAGTTTTCCTAACATTGAACCAATACTGCATTCCTGGTATAAATTCCACTTGGCCATTGTGTATAGGAATTAATTGTTCTTTAAATGTTTGATAGAATTCACACCTGAACCCATCTGGCCCAGGGGATTTTTTTTTCTTTAGGGAGTTCATTAATAGCTTGTTCAATTTCTTTTTCTAAGATGGGTTATTTAGGGGTTCTGTTTCCTGATTTGTTATTCAAGGTAATTTATATTTTTTGTAAATATTCATTGATTTCACTCAGATTATCAGACTCGTTGGCATACAAATGGGCAAAATATGTCCTAATGATTGCTTTAATTTCTTCTTCATTAGTGGTGACTTCACGCTTTTCATTTTTGATACTGGATATTTGGTTTTCTTCTTTCTTTTTTTAAATTAAATTAACCAATGACTTATCTATCTTGTTTTTTTTTCATAAAACCAGCTCCTAAATTTCTTTATTAACTCAATAGTTTTTATTTTTTTTTTATTTCAAGCTTATTAATCTCACTTTTGATATTCAGCATTTCCAATTTAGGGCTCAATTGGGAATTTTTAATTTTTTTTCTAGGTATAAGCCCAATTCATTGTTGTGCTCATTTTCCATTTTGTTGATATAAGAATTTAAAGAAATAACTTTTTCCTTAAGTACTGTTTGTCTGTATGCCATAAATTTTGGCATATTGTCTCATTGTTGTCATTCTATTTAAATAAATTATTGGCTTTGTTTTGGCAGGTAAACTACTAAGTAAGCAGTAATTTAGTGATTTACTGCTTACTCCACTATCTTGCCTCCCATAAATAGAATATATGATATGATGGTATACTTAGAGAACCCTAGAGAATCAACTAAAAATTTACTTGAAATAATTAACAACTTTACCAAAGTTGTAGAATGTAAGTACACTTACATAAATCATCAGCATTTCTTTATATGACCAAGAAAGTCCAGCAGAAATAGATAGAAAGAGCAATTTCATTTAAAATACCTATGAACAATATAAAATACTTAGGAATTTACCTGCCCAAACAAAGCCACTAACTATATAAACACAATTACAAAATACTTTTCACACAAATAAAGTAATATCTAAACAATGGAAAACTATCAGTTTCTCATTGGTAGTCAACTCAATATGACAGAAAATGACAGTTCTGCTGAAACTAATTTATTTATTCAGTGCCATACCAATTAATCTAACAAGAATTATTTTATAGAGCTAGGAAAAATAATAACATTCATCTGGAAGAACAAATGGTCAAGAATATCAAGGGAATTAATGGGGAAAAAATACAAAGGAAGGTGACTTAGCAATACCAGATCTCAAACTATGTTATCAAACAATAATCTTCAAAGCTATCTTTTACTGGCTAAGAAATAGAATGGTGGATCAGTGGAATAGATTAGGTACACAAGAAAATGTAGTCAATGACCATAGTAACTTAGTGTTTGATAAACCCAAAGACCACAGCCTTTGGGATAAGAGCTCATTGTTTGACAAAAAAAACTGCCAGGAAACTGGAAAACAATAAGACAAGAATGAGGTATAGACCAACATCTCACACCATATACCAACATAAAGTCAAAATGGGTGCATCACCTAGACATAAAGGTTGATACAATAAGCAAGTTAGAAGAGCAAGGAATAGTTTACCTGACAGATGTGTGAGGAGGGGAAAAATTCATGATCAAACAAGAGATAGAGAACATTATAAAACGTAAAAGTAGATCATTTTGATTATATTAAACTAAAAGGCTTTTGTACGAACAAAACCAAGGCAACCAAGATTTGAAGGAGAGAAGAAAACTAGGAAACAATATTTACAGCAAGCTTCTCTTAACTCTAAAATATATAGTAAACTGAGTCAAATTTATAAGAATACAAACCATTCCCTAATTGATAAATGGTTAAAAGATATGAATGGGCAGTTTTTAGATAAAGAAATCAAAGATATCTACAAGCATATGAACAAGTTCTCTAAACCACTTTTAATTAGAAAAATGCAAATTAAACCAACTGTGAGGTACTACCTCACACCTGTCAGATTGGCTAATATGACCAAAAAAAAAAAACCTCAAAAGACAAATGTTGTAGAGGATATTGGAAAATTGGGACACTGACACATTGTTTGTGGAGTTGTGAACTGATCCAACAATTCTGGAGAGCAATTTGAAACTCTACTCAAAGGACAACCAAACCAGGCATAGCCTTTGATCCAGCAATACCACTACTACGTCTGCATCTCAAAAGAGATCATAAAAAAGAGAGAAGGACCTATGTGTGCAAAAATATAGCAGCCCTTTTCATGGTGGCAAAATGTTAGAAATTGAGGGGATGCCCATCAGTTGGGAAGTAGTTAAACTAATTGTGGTATGTGAATGTAATGGAATACAATTGCACAATAAGAAGTGATGAACAAGCAGATTTCAGAAAAACATGGAAAGATTTGTACAAACTGATGTAAAGCGAAATGAGCAGAACCAGGAAAATATTGTACACTGTATCAGCATCAGTGTGATGATCAACAATGAATGCCTCAGCTCTTCAGCAACACAAGACAAGTCCGAGGGACTCAAAAAGAAAAAATGCTATCCATATCTGTGATGGACTCTGAATGCAGATTAAAGCACATTTTTTCACTTATTTTATTCTTTCTTTTTTTTTTCTTCTTTTTGATCTGTTTCTTCTTTCACGACTTTAAGTAATATGAAAATATTTTTAACCTGATAACCTGATTTTATAAAGTATATCAAACTGCCTATCATTTTCAGAATTGGGGAGGGGAAAGAGGGAGGGAGAAAAATTTGAAACTCAAAATCCTTAAAAATGAATGCTTAAAATGTACTGTGTACAAAGTAACAGCAGTACTTTAAGAAGATCAGCTATGAATGATTTAAGTATTCTCAGCAATACAATGATCCAAGACAACTCTGAAAGACTCATGATGAAAAATGCCATCTATCCCCAGAGAAAGAACTAATGGTGTCTGAATACAGATTTTTTTTTCTTGTCTATGTTTTCTTTCACAACAAGACTATTATGAATATGTTCTGCATGACTACACATATAAAGCCTATATCGAATTCCCTGCCTTTTCAATGGGAGAAGGGTAGTGAGGAAGGAAGGGAGAGAATTTGGAACTCAAAGTTCCAAAAACAAAGGTTAAAATTATTTTTACATGTAACTGGGGAAAAAATCTTAATAAAACCTAAAAAAGAAGAAAAAACGAATGCTTAAAATTTTCTTGACATATAACTGGGATTAATTTAATGTCTACAACACCAAAATTTTCTCCAACTCAAATCCTCTTCAAAAAAGAATAAACTAGAATTGAAGCTGGAGGACCTGGCACACCTTTGCCACTTTCAGTCCTTGGGAACTTAACTCCTCTGCACCTATCTCCTCATTTGGAACATGATGGGGTTGACTTCTGAGGTCACTTCTAGCACTAAGTCTATGATGCTGTGAATTAATGGAGTGGACAATTTATTGACTCCTTTGCTTTGGTGACTTTCAGTCACTGGGAATATAGTTTTGATGTCATTCACAAACTCTTTGCAAAAGTACATTTGCTAGATAGTCATGGTTTTGCTCTGGAAAATATATCTAGAGCTAACTTTTTTCCATTTTATTCATTTTAATAGTATCATATTTTTTCCAGTTATATATGATTTTTAACATTAACTTTTACAAAATTTAGATTTCCATTTTTTCTGTCCTTCCCCTTTCCATTTCCTAAAATGGTAAACAATTTGAAATGGATTATGTATGTGGAATCATGTAAAACATATTTGCAAATTAGTCATGTTGTGAAGGAAGAAACAGACCAAAAGAAAAAATACAAAAAAAATAAGAAATTGTGAATAGTATGCTTCAATTTGCATTCAGAGTTCATGAGGTCTTTCTGGATGTGAGTAATATTTTCCATCATGAGACCTTTGGAATTGTCTTGGATCATTTTATTGCTGAGAGGAGCTAAGTCATTCACAGTTAATCATCACACAAGGTTGCTGATACTGTATACAATGTTCTGCTAGTTCTGCTCATTTCGGTTTGTCTCAGTTCATATAAGTCTTTCCAGGTTTTTCTGAAAGCATCTTGTTCATCTTTACTTATAGCACAATAGTATTTCATATCTTTCATATAACACAACTTGTTCAGCCATTCCTCAGTTGTTGGGCATCTCTTCAATTTCTAATTCTTTCCACCACAAAAAGAGCTTTTATAAATATTTTTGTTCATTTAGGTTCTTTTCCCTTTTTAATGACCTCTTTGGGCTGTAGACCTAGTAGTGATATTGCTGGATTAAAGGGTAAGCACAGTTTTATAACCGTTTGGGCATAATTCCAAATTGTTCTCCAAAATGGTTGGATCAGTTTACAGCTCCATCAACAATGCCATAGTCTCCCTATTTCCCCACATCCTCTCCAATATTTACCATTTTCCTTTTCTGTCATATTAGCCAGTCTGATAGGTGTGATGTGGTACCTCAGAGTTGTTTTAATTTACATTTTAGAGTTAACTTTTTAAATGAACTAAACATTTTTGAAAAGTTTCTTTGACTGTTAATAGAAAGATGGGTAACTCAGAGTCACTACTTTCTTTTTTCTTGAGTGTGAGTTGTTCATTAATTCTATGTTGTTAGATACCAAAAAGTCCGTCTTAGATGTTGTAATAGGAAGGCTGAATTTATGATCTCAAAGAGAATCATACATATGTGTGAATGGTTTGGAATCGTTGGATATAAGGAATTCTCTAAGTAGAAGGCAGAAAGATTAGAATATTTATTTAGGCTCCACAGTAACAGACCCACGAACCAACCTCCCCATTTCGACACTTTGATCACAAGCTTCCAGGCCCAATAAGTCCACCTCACAAGAGTAACCAGAAGGCCAGAGAAAAGCATAATGGCATTAAACCAAATCATATTTATGCTAGCAGTAAGAAGATCACAAACTGCCCTCAAGTTCTTGCTTGGCACTCCTCGATCCACACACAGGTCAGCTCTACTTTCGGGTCGGCTCTGCTTCCTCAACTCCTGCTTCAGCTTCGGCTTTTTCTTCAGCTTCAGCTGTAGCTGTCTCTGCCGCCATCACCGCCACTTCCGCCACAATCTCCAAGCTGTGTCCCAGCTAGCTGACTGCTCCCTCTCTCCTTCAGCTCTTAACTGCTGTCACCAGCCGCCTCACCACCTGCCTCTCTACTGCCTCTCCAACTGCCTCTCAGCTCTGCTCCAACCGTTCAGCAAGCTCCTCCCACCCCAGGCTTCTATTGGCTCCAGTCCTCACATCCACATAGGTTCCACACCCAACAGGGCTCTGGGCCTGGGGCTTAACACTTAGCAAGGCTCAACAAAATACACTGAATTACTCAAAAAAAACAAAGACCATTTTGCTTGTCAACACAGATGTTGAACTCTAAATCATTGCTATGTTATTGCATATGTTTTCACTGAATTTTTCCTTAAGAACTGGCTAAGAATTTAAAGTTTGCTGAACAAATGATTTTCAGCAGGAATGATCTATTAAGATATTTTTAAGGCTATCTCGAGATATGAGAAGCTGAGTGGTAGGGTGGACATGAAACTGGCCTTGAAATCAAGAAGACCTTGGTTCAAGTTCAGTCTCTTTCACAGACTTGCTCTGTGACCCTGGATAAGTCACTGAATCAATGTCAAAGGCAACACTAATGATGTAAATTATAGAAAAAGTGAAGACGTATGTGGGAAAAGGGAGTTTTTTCACTGAGACTTCCCTATGCTAGTGAAATGATGTGTCTTTCAATATCCCCTATTCCTCTTCTCACAACAGTAGGTATATCTGCACATAAGGTGAATTCCTATTTAGTCATTGAAATTCATACATATTTTACATGAAGGTGAATGGATGGGATGGAGAGGCACAGAGGACCAAAGAATTAAGAGAGACCATCTGAAAACTTTGCTGGGCCACAAAATGGTCATAGTATGAAGAACACTGATTTATATCAATTGAAAAACAGTTTCTTTTCCCCAAGCAGTTTCCTATGCTTTAAAAAGAAAATTGAATGATATACAAATATCTAATAAATGGATTCAAAGTTCTTCAGAATTACAAATTACCAAGCCTGAAGGGAATAAGATTTAGTAAGCATCAAAATGTCAGACACTGTGTTAAGATCAAACCAATGAATGATGACCAATACTTAATACAGGCAACTAGCTGCTTAAGGGGGTTAAAAACTTTAAGGACCGTGGATAATAACAATAGGAAAATAGTTCAGTATTGAGTTCTTCAAGTCATTATAACTTTACTTGTGACCTATCAAGAGCAATTTCAAACTGCAAGTTTGCTTTCCCTTTCCATTTCCCCTTGGTACTTATTCCTGGAACTTGAGACTACTAAGAGAAACAAAATCCACATGTTTTAAATACACTGGCATCAAATTATTCTTTTTGTTGACATTATGGGAAGCAGTGTTGTACAGTGTAAGATCACTGACTCTGGAATTGAAAGGCTTGGATTCAAGTCTCACATTTAATTCATAATACCCATCTAACCTTTCTCATTGCCCAAGGTCATATAGGTAATGTAAGGGCCTCAATTTCCTCATCAAAAGATTATGAGGGAGAGACTAGATAACATTTGTGATCGATTCCGTCCCTAGAACTATGGGGTCCATTCTAGCTCTAGATCTATGATCCTATTTTCTGACTACTGACGAAATAATTTGTTCCAGATTTTTTTCTTTAAGACAACCAGAAATAAATTTCCTAGAAGTAAATGAAATTTGTAAAATGGAAAACAAAGTATATGCCTTCAAAATTTGATCACAACAGATTTTGATTTAAATGATAAATCAGTAAAATTTCACATATACTTTTTCTGTTGGGCATTTGCTTCTTACAGTTAACTTTCCAGACAAATCAGCAGAAAGTCATTTACTGTCGTTATGGTAGAATTAATTTATTGATGAAATTCCACTCTAGAAGAATCAGCCTGAACATGAAAGCTGTAGAAGCTCCCTGACTAGAGGTGTCTGAGACATGGAGGATAGGACTTGACAGTAAGTTGCATTTGTGTCAATCAATGTCTATTCAACCCATAGTACGTGGGTGATTTTTGATGTAATTAAGCATCACATTTAGCATAAGAGATCAATTTAATCAACCATATGATTCATGTTATATGTTAAATGGCTGAAAAATGAAACATTACACATTATTGTTTCTTCTTATATTGAAAGAATATAACTCACGGAATAGGATAAAAATGAATGCCATTTGTAGGGAATGCCTACTCTTCATCCTGTTATATCTTTTAGGTTTCTCCATTTTTTCAAATGACAGCATCAGCATACCTTAGAACAACTGAGATCTAGCTGGGAAAATGTTCCCATGGGTGTTAAATAGCAAATTAGCAGTAGTTTAGGTAAAAGGATAACTTATTAGCTGATCTATACTATTAGGTCACAAGAAGAAGCTAAGTACCACAGTATTCTTAGCACATGCACCAAATCCTCCCTCCCTGCCTTCCCCCTCTCTCATTTTCCCTCACAAAGGGAGATTGTTCATAAAGCCTGCTCCAACACAGTCCAGCACAATTGTTGCTTTTCTTCCTCAAATATGCTTATTGTTAGCAAGCCAAAAGTACATTCAACATTTTCTATGAGCCTCATTTGAGGAGAGGCAAGGGCTAGTAGTGAGAAATCTTTTTTATATATAAATTATGCCTGGAACATAAGCAGTAGAGGAGGCTGAGAAATGCTATTATTTGGAAAGAAAATAGGGGACAAGCCCTGATTATAAAATAATTTTTCAAAACGTTTGGTGGGCTTGACTGGTTTGCAATCTCTGAGGCATTGCCATCTGCAAATTCAATTTATTTGGCCGGGGGGGGGGGGGACGGAGAGGAAAAGAAAGGGAAAGGATTGGCAATCTGTTCAAAGAGTTGAGAGTTTGAATCACTGAGCTCAACATTCTATGTGCAGCCTCAAACATGTTTTATGTTGTATTATCAGAAGACAGAAAATTTTGTTCATTTTGAGGAATAAAATATTCTGCCTACATGAATATTTCCATGTTGTATGCATTTCATTTGTAAGCATAAACCATAAAAATTTAGTAAAAATTGATTCTTTAAAATCATCCATCTATAACGAATGTTCTATTAATGTTCACTATTGTTCTGACACAAAAATAGTGACTACAAGTATTGTAAAGTTTTGAAAATATTATTTGAATTTAGAAATTAGCATTTTCATAAGCAAAGAAAAAGAAAAAAAGAAATGATCATACATTTTCATGAATTCTCACAAAGTGCAAAGTAGCCCCCCTTTTTCTCTTTTAATATTTTCAATAAACTAAGCACATTGGTTCCAAAACTATTTTTCATCTATTTCCCTCTGAACTGCTTTCTCTTTCCTTCTATACCTTTAAAAATTTTCATTTTGATGTTTTTAAAAATTTTTATTACTTCCCCCTCCTCTGCATTTCTTTCTTTCTTTTTTGTTTGCCACTTTTGCCCAAAACAGTCAGTTTTAGTTTATTGCCCAATATAAACCCTAGATTTCTATAAACATTTTTGGGGATTTCTGCCACCTAACAAGTTGTGTCGGTAAGGCAAAATGGGCTCCTTAGAATGGACTCCTTAGCACTTCAGGAGTTTGGCTTTTGTTTACTTTGAGTAAAAGTATTTTCAGCTGTTAAGTGCTAAGCCCCAGGCCCAAAGCCCTATCAGGTGTGAAATCTGTGTGGGTGTAGATTAATGACTTAAGAGGGGCCAACTAGGGAACCAATGGTATCTGGTCATTGAGGCGGGGCTTGAGAACGCCAGAGGCTCGGCTTCCAGGAAAAGCGAGCCAAGAGACAACTACAGCGGAAGCAGAAGCTGAAGCAGGAAGCTGCGGAAGCAGGAAGCTGTGGAAGCAGAGCTGACCTGTGTGTAGACCCAGGAGTGCGAGCAAGGACTTGAGGCCAGTAAATATGATTTGGCTAAATACTATCTTGTTTTTCTGTGGCCTCCTGGTTACTCTTGTGAGGCGGGCTTTCTGGGCCTGGAGTCTTTTTGTCAAGATGTTGGAATGGGGAGGCTGGTTCGCGGATCTGCTGCGGTGGGGCCTAAATAAATGTTTTGTTGCGTTCTACTTAGAGAATCTCTCATACTTTGCGATTTCAAACCATTCAAACATATATATGATTATATTTGAGATTATAAATTTGACCTTCCTACTACACAAGTAGACATGATCTGCCATTCCTAGAAATACAACAATGATAATCTACCAATGACTTTCTACTCTTAAATCTTCCATGTTATTAATGATGAGAAGTCTGTGACTGAAATATCCTATAACACATGTATTGGAGAAGTGAACTAATGAAGTCATCAAATTTTATTTTTTGAAAGCTGAAAAAAGCTTGAGGGCATAAAGACACTTCACCAATGAGATAACAGCCTGGTCAAATTAAAAAAAAAGTCAGCTATCCTGAAGTCATTCAAAGTCATTATTTCTGGCTTTTATTTTGCTGTTATCCCTCCTTCCTCTCTTCAAGCCTCCTTCTGCCTCTTACATGCTTAAATTCACAGCTAATGGCTGTTTTTTTCTTTCCTAGTGCAATGCTGACACTTCACTTGAGATATATTAGGTAGAAGCATTGCATGGAAGTGATTAAACTACAGTGATTTAGGTTGTCTTAATAAAAAGAACCTTTGAAAACAGACAGCTGCCTACAAAGCTATTTCCTGAGGGTCAGATTTTTTCCCCAGTGCACAAGTCCTGCTCCACACATGCAAATCTCCTGGACTTCAAAGGGAAAATTGAATTTCTCTTTCTTCAGTGCTGGTGCATTTTACTCCTTAAGAGCTTGGACCTGTGCTCAATCACTTTGAGTAAAATATTGTGCCAATAGTGATGATAATGGCTGGAATTGTGCAGATGACTAATTTATAAACATGTTTATGGAGATGTTGATTTCCTCTCCTCTTTTTAGGGCTCTTCTAAAAAGTCAATTCAATATTTTTTTTTTTTATGAACACTTACTATATGCAAGGCACTGTGATTGTTCCCGGAAATCCTAAAATAAAAGAAAGAGCAATCCTTTGCCCTCAAAAGTTTATGTTCTACTTAAGATATAAACTGATAACTAAATACTAGATAATCTAAGGGAGAAGAGAATAATGAAGGCTGAAGTCTCTGGGAAGGCTTTATTGAAGTAAGTGTTAGCACTTGGATAGAGCTTTGAATGAGGATTTTAGGAGATTGAATTGAGGAGAGAGTGTATTCCAGGCACTGGGGACCCACAGCCTATAGGTCAGGGACATAAGATATGCTTTGGATAGTGAATAAGTCAGTTATATAGTTCTACAATGTGTGAAGGTGGAAGATACGACATCTGTTGAGGAAAGAGAGAGTAAGATGAATTCTTTTCACTATGTTAATGAATGTGAGCATTACTCTAGGCCTTCAGGTACCCAGAAAACCCTTTGAACAAAAATACCCAGCTGGACGTTGTTTCTGTTTGTGCAACTCTCTGCTGATAGAATATCTCAGATGTATGTTACTCTTCTACCTTACAGTACTAGGATTGATGACCATTCCTGTTGCAAGACTACTGAAGTACCTCCACTCTCTTCCCTCTTCCCCCACTGCCACACTGAGATATAGCACAGGAATAGCCATTTAAGATGCACAAGCTATTTTCCTATAGTGTGAGGAAACTAAGGTAAAAAATGATTTTAACTCATTGGAAGGCATATCACGTCTTTTATTCTATTAGCAGAACTTGATTTAATATGCAGCAATGAGAGCATACCCAACACTCCAACTTGCACAGTGAGTCTTCCTGATACTGCTAACCTGAATTCACAGTAATTGATCAGTCTCCATACTTTCAAAACCGGTGGCAGTGGAATGGGGTGGTGGGGGTGGGGGGCAAGCCAAGATGACAGAGTAAAAGCAGGGACTTCCTTGAGCTCTACCCCAAACCCCTCCAAATACCTGTGAAAATGACTAAACAAATTCTAAAAGCAGCAGAACACACAAAATGACAGAGGGAAGCAAATTTCCAGCTCCAGACAACCTGGAACATCAACAGGAAAGGTCTGTTGCATCCATCTGAGAGAAGAATGCCATTCAGCCCAGGTCAGGCCAGCACAGATGGGGCAGAACATGCCTCTGGGGACTGAATCATGGGCAGCTGTGGTGGTTTCCAGACTTCTCAACTAGGAAAGGTCTGCCATATCTGGGTGAGAGGGGAGCAAGGTCTAGCCTAGCCACAGCACCAGGGTAGTGGCCGAGTGTCAGCGATAGCAGCTAATTCCAGAGCTCTCAACCCACAGATAGTGAGGGCATCCAGAGGCTGTTCAAAGGCAGGTTGCAGGGACCTCTTTGCTGGTGCTGAGGCAGGATTCTCTTGCTTTGCCCAAGCTCGAATCTGGGTCATAGTCTTGGGTAGTGGTTTTTTGGGTGAGGAGGAGTGCTGGCATGGCAGAGCTTGTGGTGGCTGTGGAGAGGGAATCCTCCTCACAGTTCCAAGGCAGAAAAGAGGGCTTGTGGTCACTCACAGACCAGAGGACAGACCAGTAGAGGAGTAAACACTTCTCCTTTCATCATACAACCTTAGAAGAACTGAAAATTTACAGGCCCCTGGAAATATCTCTGAAAACAGCTACACAAAATACCCAAAGTTTGGGACCGTATACCTTCCACACAGCAAGGAGAGACTTACCTTAACAGAGAGCTAAAAAGTAAAGTAATTGGTTGGGAAAATGAGAAAACAGTGGGGAAAAACACATCAGACTATAGAATCTTTTTTTTTTAATTTATTTTTGACATGTTTGGTTTTCAGCATTGATTTTCACAGGCATTTGAATTACAAATTTTCTCCCCATTTCCTCCCCCCCCACTCCAAGATGGCATACATTCTGGTTGCCCTGTTCCCCAGTCTGCCCTCCCCTCCGTCGCCCCATTCCCCTCCCATCCCCCTTTCCCTTCCTCTCTCCCCTCTTCCCTTCCCATCCACCCTCCCTAAGAAGTCAAGCAATTCAACATGGGCCCCATGCATA
>JAQQSZ010005021.1:0-13978 GCA_028646595.1 Phalanger gymnotis
GCTCTGATCAGCCACTTAATTCCTCCCACCAGGTGGGCCTGGGGCCAGAAGCAACTGCAGCCTAGTTCTAAAGCTGCCCCACCTCCACTGCCCCAGGGGCAAGTGGCCGGAACCGCAAACTCAGTCACGCAGCTTTTCCCACTAACCTTCTCTGGTGTCTTTGCTCTTTGTGGGTTGAGAGGTCTGGTAGATGCCACAGCTCAGTAATTCAGGAGTGTAGGGCACTTTCCGCTCATCTCCTGGTCTGGTAGGTCCGCGTCTGGTCTGTTCGCGCCGTGGGCGCTGGGCTCAGCTCCGTTCCCCTCGGCTGGGGGCTGGGAGGTCCGTGTGGGACAGACCTTACCCAGAGACCATCCAGGCTGTCCTGGGCTGGGGCCCTGCTTTCCTCTGCCACTTTGTGGGTTCTGCAGCTCTAGTATTGGTTCAGAGCCATTGTTTTATAGGTTTTTGGAGGAACTTGGTGGGGAGCTCACGCCAGTCACTGCCTCCCAGCCGCCATCTTGTCTTTCTATCTCTTCTTGCTGGACTTTGTTGATAATGTATAGGAATGCTGATGATTTATATGGATTTATTTTATATCCTGAAACTTTGCTAAAATTGTAGATGATTTCAATTCGTTTTTTAGTTGATTCTCTAGGATTCTTTAAGTATACCATCATGTTGTCTGCAGAGCAATAGTTTAATTTCCTCATTGCTTATTCTAATTCCTTCAATTTCTTTTTCTTATCTCATAGCTATAGCTAGCACTTCTAGAAAAATATTGAATAACAGTGGTGACATTGGGCAGCCTTGCTTCACCCCTGATCTTATCAGAAAGACTTCTAGTTTATCCTCTTACAGAAAATGCTTGCTGATGATTTTAGATAGATACTAATCATCTTAAGGAAAGCAAGGAGCTTACATTTTAATGGAGTTGACAACATATTTTATACATCAGGTGATACACAGAAGAAAAGATGCAAGGTAGCTTTAGAAGGAAAGGCATTAATAGGAAGATGGGGGGGGGGGGAATGGTCTGGAGGAAGTAGCATTTGAGCTGAGTATTAAAGGAGGCCCGGGATTCTGAGGGATAGAAGTGAGGAAGCAAAGCATTCCAAGTATGGGTATAATCAATGTGAAGGCAATGAGCATTTCTTATGCATTCATCAAATGCTAGGCACTGTGCTAGATTCTGGAATACAACAAAAACAAAAATAGCCCCTGCCTTCAAGTAGTTTACATTCTACTGGAAACAATGTGTACACAAGTAAATTCACAAAGTAATTTCAGGAGTGGAGAGGATAAGATTACTTATAACTGATAGCTACTTGGCTTTTGGATAGAAAAGGGGAGAGAGATTGTATCCCCAGTGAAAAAATTCCCTGTTACAGTTGCAGGCCAATTTCTTCTCTACCACTCTAGGTTTAGAAAGTTGCCTAGAACACTGAGAGGTTAAGTGATTTGCCCAGGGTCACACAGCCAACATGTCCCAGGCAGAACTGTAATCTAGTTCTCTATCCACTACATCACAATGGCTATTGGAGAGACAATAAGAAAAACAGTAATGCTTCAATTTATATAGTACTTGGTGTTTACAAGATGTTTTCATATGTACAATTTCATTTGATGTCATGACAATCCTGTTCTAGGAGTGTTTTCATCCATTTTTGATACACGAGAGGATGGAGCAGATTTAAATTCAGTGCAGAGCATCTTATAGGCAGCTGCTTGTGCTAAATGATGAGCAAACATGAATTCCCTAAATGACTAATTCAAATTGGAAGGTCTAATTTCAATACAGTATTTTTATTAGAATACAAATAAAAACCACAGACAGCACAGAGTTGACTTGTCTCTAATTAATTTAAAAGTTGCATAATTATGTAAATTCCTTTTATTTAACTGTGCATTTGTATGTCAGCAATCATCCTGGAAAAGGTTAAGTGGAACAGATAAAACTAACCAGAGGACGTCTTTATAAGAGGAGATGGCTCTCATCCAAAACGCCTTTCCTGGAACAAACTGTAACGGCGCCATTCACTCTTAGCCCTCCCCTAGCAGGCTATATTTAAGAATCTGAATTTCTATTGTAAATTCCTATTTTCAGAATTTTGGATTCTCTTGCTCCTGCTCAACGATTAAGCATCAGTTCCTGAATCTAATACACAAAAGCTTTTGTTTTTAAAATTGCAACCCTCCATGAAAAAAAAGCCAAAAAAAAAAGCAGCTGCATGAAATAGAAAATGTCAGTGGTTATTTAACACATTAAGAACTCAACCGTAACATAAGCAAAATAAAATAAGACATTCAACATATGCTTAAGAAATTAGCATCTTGTAGAACTGAAAACTCTCAAACAGATGATGAAAAGCCAAAGGTGGAATCTCTCTACTAATGAATAACATCCTCCAAGCAAATTCAAATTCACCTTTCAGAACACCACATTGGTCCATATCTGTTTTGGGGAGGTGGGGGGGGGGGGAGATTGGTAATCTGGAGATGTGATTTCATTGGCTTAAACAAATCCCAGTAGGGAAAGTTCCTCTACCAATGCAGATCTGTAGCTGTTCAACAATTTCTAGTTATAGAGAGTTGCATGGGGCACTGACATGTTAAGTATTAAGTGACTTGTCCACTGTCATACAGCTCCCATGGGGAAGGGGACTGGTGTGAGGCAAGGTAAGAGGGATGGAAAGTGAGAGAGAAAAAAAGGAAGGGAGAGAAGAAGGGAAAGAGATAAAGGAAGGAAGAGAAAGACAGGGAAGGAGGACGAGAAAAACGAAGGGTGAAAGAGAGGGGAGACTTACACTCAGGTCTTCCTCCTAGGCTGGTTCTTTGTACTATTCCATGCTCTCCTCAAATCATTTATAGTGGAGATTTATGAGGTATTTGTTGAAAGGAAGTTTCTATCTATCCAATGGTGTTGCCCAAAAGAATGACCTTGCAGGCAACTATACATATTCAATTCCATGTCACAGGATATAGGAAAAGGCAAGCGTCATCCCTCATAAGGGCACCTCTAAGGGATAGAATATAAACCTCAGGATACATCTGGAAGCAGAAACAGTAAATAACCACAGGACAGAAAGGTCATGTTAAAAATGGTTAATTTAGACTAAAAATCTTCAGTCAAATCTTCAGGTATTAAATTACTGTGATCCCAAATGCCTAAATGACCTGGCCCCACTTGGAATTTTAAAATATATTTTAAATCAACTACTATGTAAAAGAATATTCAAAATACTAGGCTCCCTTGGTAAAACTAAGTCCAAATGAAAACAAGTTTGAGGAATTTCAATATAATTATTTATGAAAATCTCATTTCTAGTTTCTGTTTAAATAAAGTTAAGTCACAGAATTGGGAACAAAGTCGATTGATGGGTTTTTTTTTCTTTTCTAAATTGCAGATGCAGTAGTATTCCTTGGTTAGGGATACTACTTTACAATTTATAGGTGAACTAATATCAGAAAGAAAAGAAAAAGAAAAAGACCTGTGCTTACTTTGCCCTGAAGACCTACTCTTAAATCTTTCAAATACTCTGAGCATTTTCTCTAGCTGTGCCCCATGGGGGCCTTCCATTCCTGGAAGGCTCTCCTCCCTCAAGTGGGCCTACTGATTTCCCTGACTTCTCAACTAAAATTCCATCTTTTATAGTCCTCCCGGTCCTCTTAATTATGCTTTCACAGTCTAATGGAAGAGGCTACATGCAAATAACTATGTACACACAAGATATGTGTGTACACCTATGTGTCTACACATTGCATATGTGTGTATACACACATGCGCATCCATACATAGGTACATTGTGTGTATGTATATGTCTTGTGTGTACATTGTTATTTCCATGTGGCCTCCCTCATTAGACTGTTAGCTCCTTAAAGACAGGCACCACCATGTTTTTGCCTTACTTCGTATTCTCTCTGCTGATCAGAGTGTCTGTCACATGAGTGCTTAATAAATGTTTCTTGACTAACTGACTTAACCACCCCAGGCCTCAGTTTCCTTATCTGTAAAAAGAGAATGAACTAGAGGACCTCTCAAATCCTTTAAACTCTCTCTGATCCTATGATTACTGCTGCTGCACACTGGAGTTCAAGTGTCCCTTATTTCTTTCCCAGATGATTACATTAGTCTTTGACCTCCCCCGCTTTCCAATGCATCCTCTACAGGGGCTTTTAAACCAGAGTCCATAAATTTGTTTTTAAAAACATTTTGATAACTGTATTTCAATATAATTAGTGTTGATTTGTAATCATATGTATTTTATTTTACATATTGTAAAATAAAATTTTCAGAAGGGGTCCAGAGGCTTTATCAGTCTGCCAAAGGGGTCCATGACACAAAAATCTGATGAGGATTCCTGCTGTAACCTATTATCAAATTAACCTCTTGCTCAAATGTATTCAGTACCTCCCCAAAACCTAACCAAATTTAGACTCTTTAGCCTGGCATTAAAGGCCCTCCATAATTTGGCCCACATCTATCTTCACAGCCTCCATGCTGCAGTTGGCATGTCATTCCCATATGTTCCAATAATAATTGGTAAAGTTTAAGCACTATATCGATGTGAACTATTATAAGGATAATTACTATTATTACCTAAATATGACCCGTCTTCCCACTACTGTGCCTTTCTTCATGCAGTTCCCTTTAACTAGAACACCCTTTTTCCAACCCCAGTTTACATCTTCTTAAAATCTATGGTATCTGATAAAATCTAGCTTAACTTCCACCTCTTTTATGAAGCCTTCCGTGATCCTTGCACCTACTTCTCAATAGAAGTCTTCTCCCACTCCTTTCAAATACAACAGCATTTCTATTATAGCATTTGCTATATTCTATTTCATGTAGTTATTTATATATGCCTTATTTGTGCTATTTGATTGTGAAACATTTTAGGGTAAGAACCATGTATTGCTTATCTTTGTAGCTCTTAGAGCATCTAATGTAACACCTTATACAAAGTAAGTGCTCAATGAAAGTCAGCTGAAGAAAAAAAACCAAAACTAGTTAATTAATTTCTATGTCAAAGATCTATGATTTTCTTGGTAAAGGAACTGATGGAGCAACCAGGTAGATGGTCTTTGAGAGTTGTTGTGGCCAAAAAAATAGCATCTTCCTGTCCTCTACTCGGTGAGGAGCCTCTCCAGAACTAGCTAGGCTGGTCCTCAGATGATAGGCAGAGAGCTTGTGACTGGGCCTGTTATCAAACCTTTCTTGATGACTCACAGCAGAGCCTTCAAGAACCCAGTTAGCTCTGTGCTATGAAGTCCTGAGGGGGAACTTGGTAGATATCATTTAATCAACAATAAATAACACAACGCAAAATGTGGATCCAAGAAAACAGCCTATCTGATTCATAATAATTTCCCTCTGAGCTCTCTTTATTCACAGTTATTTTTAAGCAGTCTCACTGCCAATTATATCTTCATGTTGCTCTTCTATTCTTCTATTTTATGTACAAAGTTTTTTTTTTTAAGTGCCAAATATATTTCTTTATTGGGTTTAAGAATAGCAGCACCCTATCCTTTCTTTGAAAAACCTTCCTCCTGAAGTAAAATCTTCCTTCTATGATTCTCTCTAGCAAAGGAACCCTCTCTTGCTGACCTGATCACAGGAGCTGATTTCCTTTATTTTTTCTCCCCTAAAATGTCCTTTTTATATTAAGACCTATGCTGATATCACTCTGAGTCAGCTGACTTCAACTAAGTCCATCAAGTCAAGACTGGCTAAATAACAAGGTGGATACAAGATGGATTTTTGATGGGCAAGATATTTTTTCACTTAACAATTATGTGATCTATGCAAAATTAACCATCAATGAGAGTAAATAAACATTTTTCTCCACAATCAGCACTTACAGAATGCCAAATCTAGGCAATTTCTCAGAAACCCTCTTTTCTATGTTTTGAAAACACTATTAAAATAAGCTGTGTGGATAATGAAAGGACTGGCCTCAGATTCAGGAGAAGCTGGCTTCAGGGTCCCACCTCTGACACATATTATTAGCCCAATGGCTCAGAACAAGTCATTTAAACCTCTGAATGCCCCAAGGCAACTCTCTACGATTCAGTTGAAAGGTAGTTACTAATCTGCACTGATGGAAGGTGTTTCCTTAACCAGGAAGTCTTTATACCAATTCGGTCACAAATCTAGACCAAAAATAACTAGAGGCCAAGGTCACAGATCTCATCCTTTTACAGACTGCATTTGTGACTTACACAGTCATCTTGCCATTGACCATAAGAGCCAGTTCAGCACAAACCCACATACGCTACTTGAAAAATAACAGAAATGTCCTAGTAATTATGTGTACACGTCACCATCCAAAAAAATTCCTACTATAATGCCTAGAGATGACTCTGGGTTGTCAAAGAACTATGCCACCAGAGCGCAAGTTCTCATGGGGTGCTAACAATGGACTCCTTAAAAGCCCTGAACTTCCCCACAAATTTCAGGAACCCAGCCCCTGAACCCAGATACCTGGTGTTCACCTGAGGCATCACCCATCCCAGTCAATAATCTTTTTAGCTGCCCTTTCATTGTGGCCCTCATTGTCTTCACCAGCTCACCCCAGGCTACTTGCCACTCCTAAATCCCATCCAGATTTTCCCATAGTCTTAAAAAGTAAAAAAGTACCAATTTTATCTTCATCAAATGCACAGACTCACTAGGATTCTGGCCTGCTTCTATTGGTGTTGACAACAAACTCACTACTTGGACTGAAAGAAAGCTTGAGTGGTCAAATTCTGTCAAGGCAGACCCATGCCCCGTACCCTTGAATTTTGGGGTTCCTAGCACTCCTAGATTGCAACAATGATTGATAATTTTATCATTGATAATGAGGTTGATGCACACATTGCCAAAACTAGCTTAATATTTGGGAGGCTCCAAAGGAAAGTATGGGAGAGAAGAGGTATTAGACTGATTATCAAACTGAAGTTTTACAGAGCTAATGTGCTGGCCTCATTGTTGTATGCCTGTGAAACCTGGACAGTCTACCAGCACCAGGCCAGGAAACTGAATTGTTTCCATTTGAATTGTCTTAGGAAAATTCTGAAGATCACCTGGCAGGATAAGATACCAGACACTGAAGTCCTTACTCAAACTAAACTGCCAAGCATTCAAACTCTGCTTCAGAGAGCACAATTCTTATGAGCTGGCCATGTTGTTCTAATGAAAAATGTACACTTGTCAAAAAGACTATTTTATGGAGAACTCACACAGGACAAGCATTCACATGGTGGTCAGAAAAAGTGATACAGGGATACTCCTAAGGTCTCTCTAAAGAATTTTGGAGTTGATTGTGTGACATGGGAGACCCTGGCACAGGACCACTCAGCACGGCAGGCCCACATCAAAGAAGGTGCTGTGTTCTATGAGCAAAGCAGAATTGAAACAGTTCAAAGGAAATGCCGGATGCACAGATCTGGAGTATCCACTTCAAATGTTCACACAGGCTATTTGTGCCCCACCTGTGGTAGAGCATTCCAAACTTGTATTGGTCTGATCAGCCAGTCAGACACACTGAAACTTGACTCTAGCAAGGTGATGTCATTTTGGTCCTCTTCAAGAACTAAGGACAACAACCAACCAGACTGCAACAGTTCCAGTAAGTTCTACCAAGCTGGAAAGGATTTGAGAGCTAGACTGTGTCACCTTTCCCAGTATCAGCTTAATCAAGCATTGAGAGGCTCTTCCTACCATTGGGTAACCTTTCACCATAAGGATTTGTCAAAGTGATAACAACATTCAGGCCTCTGGAACTCCCCTCTGCTTTAACAATGATGATAGAAGAGTAATGGGATCAGGAGAACGAACACTTCTGGTGTGAGGTGTTACTGACAGAGCTGCTTGTCCACCTTTGGTGTCCATCTTCATCCAACTCAAACTGTGGCTCCAAGTAGCAGTAGCATGTGCAGCTACACCCCAGTAAACCTTTCAGTAGACCTGCTAAACTAGGCTGAGGGTAGCTGACAGGCCTCAACCCTAGGGGATATGTCTACCCAAAACATGTGAAGATCTGCCCCAAGGAATGGGCTGATGGAACAATTTATTCCAAGGGTCATAACTACAGCTGAAGCAGGCGCTCTGCGGTGCTCATAGCTTGGTCAGGCATTGAAGATGCCAAGGTGATCCATTGCATCCCAGGAGATCTCCAGGTGTCCTGACTTTTGTCTTATCACTGGACTTTGTTGACCCTGGGATAGAGAGTGAGGCTGACAATTTTGTGCAGCTCTGCCTCACTTAAATCCAATTCACCCTCTAGAGAAAACATCACCCCGTGACATGACTGGTCCTCTTCAAAACAAAGGACAAACAACAGAAGAGTAGAAAGGGGACAGTGTATGCAAAGAATTACAGAGTTCTTAGATTATCTCCAAACATTAAATTGCTGGTACTCAATCTATAATAATTGTCCAGTTATTATATCAGTCATGTATTGTATATTAACATATTAATTAATGTTATATTACATATTGATTATTAATATATTATATTAATTAGTGTTATATTACATATTATGTATTGATTATATATTAATATTAGACAGTTGATACTAAAATAGAGAAATTCAACCAAATCTTATTGACATTCTCCCTATAAATCAAAACAGAAGACATTAAGAAATTAGAAGTAAAAGGAAGGATGGTTCCCAGGTTTTTCTATGAAAAATAAAGTAGTTGGCAGAGTTGATTTCTTATTAAGCACAATAAAACTACCAAACAAAAATTAACTTCGTGGGACAACTGGTCATCCTTTCCTTTTATTACCATAGTTTTTGGATTAGATCTATGATTTTATTTTGACAGGGAACTTCCCAAAACGGAAACTGGCACATACTCCTTAATTTAAAGTCTTAGAGAGTTGCCCAGAGCACTAAGAGGTTAAAAGTGACTTGTCCAGGGTCACAGAGTCAGTATATGTCAAAGGCAGCCCTTAAACTCAGTTCTGCCTGGCTCAAAATGATCATAAAGAAGCACACCACCCTTAAGACAATTACAGCGATATGATTTAATATCTGTTGCAAAAAATGAAGAAACAGAAAAATTGTAAGAAGCCCTTGGTACTATCCTTCAAACTAAATCAACATAAACCTTGATTTTTGATGGCTTTTGATCAAGAAAAGTGAGAGGCTAAATACCTTATGGACTACTCAGAAGCCACATGCCCATATGCTTTCTCTTCATGAAGAGAGTCAGAAACTATCAAAATAGCATTTTAAGAAATTGAAATTGACCATTTTTTAACATATAGGAAATGCCTACTCATCAATGCAATAATTTTAAAAGCAAAAAAAGTTTTTACTTAATTGATCAAATTAAAAGGTTAAAAATGAAAAGATACTTCTGTAACTACAAAAGTCCGAAACCAACCTGTCTAAACAAGATGCTAATTTTTTTTTAAATGGGAAATGGGCAAAAATCAAGACACTGACAATATTACTATTTTTAGAAGTTTAACTGATTCAATATAGCCACAAAAAAATGGACCAAAAGAATATAGATACAATATTGGGAAGAAAGCAAAGAGGAGAGATGTGGCAGCAAAAGAACCATCAATTTAGAGTAAAAGCTCATATGCAAAATATTACCAAGGAAAAAGAGGGAATATTATGAGAAATATACCTTCAAAATTAGCAAAAAGCAATTGAGGGAAAACAAGCCTTCTGAAAGTTTGGTACAAGATCCAGTCAGACCATAATGAAATATCTATAAATGACTCTAAAGGACAATAATAAATAGAAATAAGATAAAACAATACTCCATGCTTTATATTGGGATCCATTTTCATCAGAGATGATAGTGTGAGCATCAAATTTGATCTATACCCACTACCTCTGGACCAGATAGGATAACTGACCAAATATTTACGTACAGAAGAAATATGTGCTATAAATGCACTCATAGATCTATCTTCATGATATATCACAGGACAGAAAAGCTCCCAAAAAATGCAGATAGTAACCACAAAAATAAGATAAATAAAAAAGTATAATTCCCAATCCATGTTTTTGCTTTCTCATTTCTTGATGAATATATGAAAAGGAAAGAGGTAATATTTTGTATAGTAGATTACGTCTTAACGTAAACATAATTTACTGAGAGCCCTAGAGAATATGAGACTCTGATATGTTTGTTGTTTGTTAATTACTCAAAGAAAGCCCTATTGGATTGAATAAAGAAAAGTGAAGACTTAGATGATGTGCTTTTGGAGTGGAAAGAATTTTGGATTCAGAATCCAACATGGTTTTGGTCCTCACCCTGTCCCTCACTTTTTTATATTTCAGTTTCCCCAGCTATAAAATGAAAGAGTTGAACTAGAATCTAGAATCTAGGGTGGTCAGCACCTGAGTGGAGCAAGGAGGATGAACTCAAGAGACAATATAGAGAGAGAATTGATAAGACTTGCCAGATAAGACTTGAATGAGGGGGAATGAGGAGGCAAAGATGGCTCCTAATTTTGAATTAGAGTCACACCTAGTCACTAGATGATCTCTAATTATCTTCTAACTCTAATGCAAGCACCTTAAGTAAAGGGGCTTTTTCACATTTATCCTTGTAGATTTAGCCCTAACACCAAACAAGCACTATTCAGGTGCTGGTTAATTATTAATTAATTGAAAAAAATATTCTATGGGAGATGAAACCAAGGAGGTGGATTTGACTATCTTATGCACATAAATGTCAAGAACAAATATGTGTGTGTGTGTATATATATATATATATACATATATATGTACATATACATATATATACACATATATATAAAGATACATATACACACACGTGTATACATATATATGTATATCCAAATGTAATTCAAAGATGTTTATCAGTGTCACAGAGGCTATCCTTAGCAAAATCTAAAGAGAAAAGAGATATCCTACAGATGGTGAAGTCACTTAACCTTTGTCTCAGTTTCCTCAACGGTAAAATGAGTATATTAGTAGCACCTACCTCACAGGGCTATCGTGAAGATCAAATGAGATAATATTTATAAAGTGCTTAGTGCAGTGCCTAGTACATAGTAGGTGCAATATAAATGCTTATTACTTTCCCCTCTCCACACCCCAACCATTACATGTCTTTATTTGTGATTGGCATCATGGTAATTTTGATTGGATCACCAGGAATGCTAAAATCATTCCTTGATGGGATCCATGATCACTTGAAAGAGAATGGCCTAGCCAACTACAGCAGAAAAACAAAGGTGGTAAAGAACAAACATTTCCCAGCTTATGGCAAATGGATTGATGATCAATCTATTTATAGATTTTACAAACTCTCAGAATTGGAAAGGGCATCATAAGTAACATAGTCCAAGCCATACCTGAATAAGAATCCCTTCTACTAGATGCCAGACAAGCAGTCATCACTTTAGGACAGGTGGTCTAATGGATAGGACAGCCAGACTTGAGTTCAAATCTCCCCTCGGATACTTACTAACTAGGTGACACTAGACAAGTCACTTAACCCTGTTTGTCTCAGTTTGTTCATCTCCTTTATCTTGATGAGAATATGAAATGACTGCAAATCACAGAATATCGCCAACTACAATTTTAAGTGACACAATATGCGACTGAAAAACATATGGCTGGTCTAAGGAAACAATGACAGACTATTACCAATGATGTCATGCAAATGTGTGGTCTGAAAAGGATGAGGGCCAATGATGTAGTGAGAAATCACTTATCATCTGAATACTGCAGCATTTCAAAAATATGCGAAGAACCAGGGGGAGGGTCCTCAGCACAATGGGTGAGTTCACTCGGGAGAATTTTCAGACACTTGGATGGGGATTGCCCATAAAAAGTGTGGGTCTTCTTGGTCACCTACACAGGTGTAAGGAGTAACTATACCAAAGAAATCATGGCTTCAATGAAGGACTGAACTACTTTGTTTCTATTTTTCTTTGAGTTTTATCGGTTATGCACAAATCATTCAAAAGTGTATACAATGAGCATTCTAATAATTTCTCCATCTAAAATATTCAACAGTGATTCTAATCCTTATTCCCTAGTTTATTAAAGTGTCAGTGATCAAGAAAAAGTGGATTTTAGTTTATTAATAGCCTGGAAATGGATCTCAGGCTACAACAAATAAAATCCGAGGAGTGCTGGGAAGGCAGGAAGCTGACACTTACCTCCTACCAGGAGGCCAGCAGTTTCCCAGAAATCAGGCACGGCTGAAAACGGAGGACTTATTAACAAGCTGGGGTCCTTATGCTAAAGCATTCTAGATGATTTGTGACCTGGAAGCTTACTGTGATATAAGAATGTTGATTTCTGGAAACTGCCAGGAAAGATCTACATCGAATAATACAAATGAAAATGCTTCTTTGACATTTGACAGAGTACTTCAAAGAAGAATATTGCAAAATTCCCATAAAGTCAAGAACAAGTAAGAAATAAATGAATGAGACAAGTGACCACAGAAACCAAGTACAGTTGAAAGCAGAGCTTTGTTTTATAACCCTTGAGGCAATTTTAAGATGGAGTTTATTCCTGTGATTTCATGTCCCCTCCTGGTTTGATCCTAATCTCACTGGATATCTATGTATGTCTTCCAAGTAGAGCTCTCCCATTGATAGGACAGGGCATAACAGAAATTCTGTGTACAGAAACTGGATAAATGAAATATTAATTTACTCTTTGTATCATTTCCAGAAAAGGTAGACTCCACTGCAAAATATTATTAAATGTTCTTTTTTAATGAGATCTTAAATAAATACAAAGTGAAAAAAAAATAAATTAAGGTTTTTAATTATGTGGCTATTAAAATACCACAAACTAAGCCTTATAACAAAATTACTCCACTATAACCCTAAAAAGCTGGAAGGTGGCTTCTAAAGTTTGCAACTAACTATGGCTAGTGTAAAAATAAAAGCAAAATTTCTAGAATCCTGGGAGATAGCAAAATTTACAATTTGTAATTTTTTGTAGCCTTCAAATTACAATTGTAAACTCTTTAAGGGTAAGGATGATATTTAATCACCTTTTCATCTATCCCAAGAGCCTCATAGACAGCATTGTTCAATAAATATTTTTGAATGGCATGGTATCTAAAATTGGAAGGGATGCAGTTAAATTGTCTTTATGAAACTAGGAGGTAATAATAATGGTAATGATTATCATTATCTCATTATTAATAATTATAGCAATAGCAATTCATATCATAGAATGCCTTAAGGTTGACAAAGCACTTCCCTCCCCACCCCTAAACAACTTTGTGAGGTAAGCATTATGAGCACTGTCTTTACAAACATTTTATAGACAAAAGAAACACAAGGCAGACAGAAAGTAAGTGACTTTCCCTAGGACAGCTAGTGAATTTCAGAATCAGGACTTAAATTCAGGCCTTTCCTCTCATAGTTGGGTATTCTTTCTATTATACCACTTTCCCCAGTTGGCAGAAATAGCACTTCTTTACATTGATCACGAATAAATAACACCTGGATTGCTTGTTGCTTTTGTCATTCAGTAGTGTCTGACTCTGACTCTCTGTGGCCCCCATTTGGGATTTTCTTGGCAAAGATCCTGGAGTGGTTTGCCATTTCCTTCTCTAGCTCATTTTACAGATGATGAGACTGAGGAAAATAGGGTTAAGTGATTTGCCCAGGGTCACACAACTACTAAGTGTCTGAGGCCAGACTGAAATTCTGGAAGATGAGTATTCCTGACTCCAGGTCCAGCACTCTATCCATTGTATTGCTGAGAGATTATCTATTCCACTCTCCAATTATAGGAACCACACTGTTGCACACTGAGATCCCTTCTGGCCCTAGATCCTCTGATCCCTTCATGCTAACTTGTTGTTCTTTGTACATCTAGCTTATCCCCATTACAAATAATGCTTGTTGATGGTTTTAGGTAGATGCTATTTATAATTTTAAGGAAGGTTCCATTTATTCCTATGCTTTCTAGTGTTTTTAATAGGAATTTTGTCAAAGGCTTTTTCTGCATCTATTGAGATGATCATATGGTTTCTGCTAGTT
>JAQQSZ010005022.1:0-13978 GCA_028646595.1 Phalanger gymnotis
AAAGCTGGGGGGGGCAGTTTGCAGCTTGCCCAGAGTCTCAACACTCCTTCCATGAGAGTGCCCCAAAAAATCAAATGCCAAGCTCTCCTCAGTTATATCCAGTTTTTGGAGCCCTGAAGGCTTTGACCTCACCCAGCCTGGGTCTGGGAAAGTTCTCCATCCCCAGGATCACATCATACACGAATCAATGACTCCTACTTGTCTCAGTGCTGAGAAATGCTCCAAGAAAAAAAGATCCCACTTTATCTGCCCCAGAATCATTAAAGGCACTTAAGAGAAGAAAAGCAAAATGTCCCACCTTAATTACTATTACATAATAATGTTAATGTTACACCTAAAAGGGGTTTGGGCCTGGGGCTTAGCACTTAGCAAGATTCAATGACAAAAGCCAAACTCTTCAAGGGCACTTGTTGAACTAAATGCTAAGGAGACAATTTTTTTGCCTTATGACACACTGACCCCCCTCTTCTTTCCAAAACATTTTCTCGTTTTATTATAGGCTCATAGATTTAAATCTGGAAAAGATCTTAGAGATGATCTAGTCCATTTTACAGATTGGGAACCTGAGACCTGGGGAGTGTAAATGAGTCACGTAAATAGCAGATCTCGGATTTGAACCCAGGCTGCCAGACCCAAGCCTATCTATCATTATTCGTGTTGCTTCATTTGGCTCTCCTATAATATTCTTAGAACAGCTCCAGGATGGAGGAAGGGAAGGGATCGTTATCCCAAGTTTGTTGTGAGGGAGCCGAAGCTCAGAGTATGAAAATGACTCACAAAGATCTCATAGTAAGTGATGGAGCTGGGACCAGAACTTGGTTCTCCTGCCCCAAGCCAGGACTTTCTACAGAACACTATGTTGCCTTTCTTCCAATGTTGGGGAACAACTGTCAAGTCTGATTCAACTGATCACCCCTTCTGGGGTGGGGGTGGGAGAAGTCGTGGAAAATACTCCAACTGGCCTGAAATCTTCGTTTTTCTTTCCGGTGCTTTAGCGGAACTATGGACACAGAGAAGAAGCTGAATAACTATTCTTTTGATGGTAATGGTGAATTCTCCAGTGTTTTATTAGCTAACATACCCCAAAGCTACGCATTAATTAGGCCTCTAAAATACTGTTTACTCAGGCATCATCCAATACTGTGAAATGGAACCTTTTTTTCTCTCTCTATTATAAGGTATTCTCATTAAAAATAAAAGCTGGAAATCTGCTTATCTCGGGGCAAAAGGTTGCATTAGTCCTAGGAAGTGTGAAAGATCATTTATCACAGATGAGTCTGTGTCTTAATGTGACTATATTTATCTGGACAGAATCTGGAATTCCTTCAAGGCTAGAACTGAAAGTGACCCACTCCAGGGCTGAACCTATTACTCAAGAGAGTCACTCAAGGGCTGAACCCTCCCTCAAGAATCTTCATTCACTCCCTACTGGACCTAAGGTGAAATACAAACCCCTTAGCCTGGCACTAAATGCCCCTTTCAATCACTCAGTCAGTCAATCAACAAACATTTAAGTGCCTACTATGTATTAGGTACTGTGCCGGCCCGTCCACCCACCTTTTTACACTTACATATCACTCCCTTTGGTGCATTCTACATTCCAACCAAATGAGCTTTCCCAAGCATCCTCATATTTGACATTCAATCTTTTGTCTTTGCAAAAATGTATCCTCCATTCTTAGAAAGAACTCTCTCCCTGTTCACTTTTGCTTCTTAGAAATATTTTCAAGACTTAACTGTGGTGTCAACTCCTACAGGTAACCTTTCCAGATCCACATCCTTGCCCCTTCAAACTATTTTGCAATTGATTTCTTTCATAGATATTGTTTCTACAGTAGAGCATAAGTTTACTGGGGGCAGGGACTTTTCCTTTGGTGTTTATATTCCCTAGAACCTAGCTCAGAGGCTTGCACGTAGTGATCACTTAAAAATATTTGTATGAAATGAATGAATGTGAGGTCTGGAGTGGGGCTTAGAACTGGGGAGGGAGTTTAGAACAGAGAACATCAGAGCTGGGAGATACCTTAAAAATTGTCTAATTAAAACCCATCATCGTATAAAGGAGAAAAGGCTGGGGGGCGGGGGACAGGGGGACAGGGGGTGGGGAGGAACGACTTACCCAGGAACACACGATTTGAGCCTACATTGTCTGGTCTCTTCCCAGGGCTCCTCCATCCTTGTAGCCCATGATTGAAGTGTAGATTCCTTGCCAAAGTTTGGTGAGCCCTGAGAAGCAGGCTTCTGCTCAGCTGGCCAGCCGCTCTCCGCTCTCCGAGAAGGGAGAGATGAGAGAGGATTCCCCCACCTCCTCCCTTCCTTCCTTCATCCTTCCCTTTGTTCTGTCTCTTTAGTAGTATTTGCATAATTTCTGAAGTTGATTGGCCCAAAGGCAGCTCCATTTAATCACTCCTGACAATGTTCTGGTTGCCGCAGCAGCTGTCACCAATTAGTTGTGTTAGCAGTAATATTTCTTCATAACTCATCTCTGCAGAGCCACCACCCCATGCCTGCCCTGATGAAATAACTGTGCCTGACAGCTGAAGGAACACAGCATGGGCCACCAAGTCCCAGGATCCCAGAGCTGAAAGGGTCCTTAGAAATCCTCCTTTTCCTTAGATGTTCTACTCAGTTGCTACCTCCTCCAGCAAACCTCCCCTGATTTCCCCCTTGACTCTCAGATTTCTCATGGCACTATGTACTGCCTCAGCGACCTATCTCAAACTATCTTGTACTCATTTTGTGAATAAACTTATTTAACATCGACAACTGCAGTTTGGACCAGGGGACTGGGGCACTAGCATCACTCTTTTTACACTAAGGAGTCCCTCTGCACAAACAGTCTGGACCAGGTTTAATTCTGGGCGACCCTGACCATCTTGAGGACAAGACAGACTTCTTTTTTCTTGTTCCCATTGGCTCATTGAATCCTTTCCCCCTCTACCCACCCTGACCCTGGTGAAAAATTGCCAGTGTTAAAATTTCTATGTGAGCATTGACACCTCAGAAGTTAGCAAACACTAAAAAATCAGAGCTAATTTGTCATTTTGTTGGTTGTTTGTTGGTGGAGAAAATGTTAATAATGTAGATTAAATCTCAGTCTGCTGCCAAGGAACCTATTTTTAAACATTTGTCAGCATATGTCTACAGTCTTCCCAAAGTAGAAAGGTTCCTCATGAATAACATGAATCAGGTATGGGACAGCTATTTATTTCCTACACACAAAAGAAGTATGTGCCAGAGGTGAGACATGAGCTTAAGTCTTCCTTTTTCTGAGGCCCTCTATTCACTACAATGATGCCTTTCACATAGCAGGTTCTCAATAAATGTTTGTTAATTGATTATCACCATCCAGTTGGTATTGTAGTTTTCTGATTCTTATCTGTCTTCTCTAAAGCCCTCAGCTCTGATCCTTCCTCTTTAGTAGAGGTGGTCCTGAGTTCTCCAAAGACCCATAACTGTGGTGCAGACAGCCAACTAGGAAGTTTTATGCCTGGAGCAAATTCACTTTGGGGATGGGGTACAGTGGTGGTGACTCAGAGGACAGTCGGCCTATAGGTGAAGTCATACCATTTTCCAGAGAGTCCGTTCTTCCCCTGCTGGGGTATGTGTTGGCAGAGAAAGGGAGATCAGCTCCAAGATGAAGGTATCAAGACAGTGAAACTCTAAGAGTGGCAGATGCCCGATGAGAATCTCCCTAGCTCTAAAATTCTGGCATTCAAGGCTCCTGGATGGCATGCCATGATAGCTGAGGTCAAACCTTGGAAGAACTGTCAAATAAATGAAGGGCTTCCTTGTTCTGTCTAGTCCCAGAGACCAGAACCAGGAGTGATGAGGGGAAGGTGCGGAGGCAGATTTCAGATTAGTGGAAGGGGGAACACTTCTTAACAGTTAGGGTCTTCCAAAAGTTGAAAGGGCCACCTTAAGAGATAGAGAGATATCAATGGAGGGCTTTGAGCAGTGGCTGGATAACCACTGGTTGGAAGGGATTTCTGTGTATGTGTGGGTTGAACTGGAGGTCCCTTTCAAATCCGAAATTCTGGAAGTCTGTGAGGTTATTGGGAAGCAGGTTTGATTGAAGCATATGGAAGCATATGGAAGAGTTTTTTAACAATTTAAATTGCTCAATAGGGAGGGAAATGGGCTGTTTTGTGAGGTAGAGAGCTCCCCACCACTTAAACTATTAAAGCAATGAATGGTGGGAGGTATGGAAAAGAAGATTCCTGTATCGGGAAGCAAGTTGGGCTCCTTCCAACTCTGCTTTTGACTAAAGATATCTTGGCTGGGCTTGGGGGCCTGACAACCAGGAGCCATGGCCCAGAGAAGCCCAGAGACAGGAGGAGGAAGAGGCTGGGTCCTGGGCCTGCCCTTTTCCTTGACTCCCTCCTGTGTAGTATCCTTCTGATCTAGTCACACGATTTAGAGCAGGCAGGAAACTGTTCCTTTGACGGATGAGTAAACTGAGGTGCTTTGAGGAGAATTGACTTGTCCAAGGTCAAGAAGCTAGTGAGTAGGAGTCAGGATTCAAACCCAATTCCTCTGAATTGATATCCCAAGCTCTTTCCATTCAACCACACAAATATATATTAAGCACCTACTGTGTACAGCACTCCATGCTTAATTCTGAGGCTACAAGGATGGATCCAATTTTTTTTTGCTCTTTGGGACAATTATTATCTAATGGAGGATAGGTGAGGGGGCAGGGGGAGTGGGATCAGGATCACAGGATCAAAGGGACTTCAGAGACCATCTAGTCCAACTCCCCCATTGTACTGATGGGGAGACTGAGGCCCAGAGAAGTTCGGCAACTTACCCAAGGTCCCCCAGGTAGGAAGGGACAGAGCTGGGATTCAAAACCAGTTCACATCATAGGATCTTACACCTAGATCTGAAAGAGACCCTAGAGGTCAGTTAATCCAACTGCATCGTTTCCGCAGCGGTGGAAGGTGAGGGCCAGAGAGGTCCTGTCCCACTCCAAGGGCATGAGGCAGTAAAAGGGGCCTGGGTGCTCTGGCTCCGAGTCAGGTGTTCTTTCTGCTGGACTAGCCCACCTCCTCTGATTTGGGGATGAGGAGCAGGGGACCTGAGTTTGGGTCTCTTCTCCTCCTTGGGCCCTTCTTCATCCTCGAGATGAGGCACTGGCCTGGACACTGTCTAAGTTTCTGTGTGGCTCCCCAGCCCTCTGCTCCAGGCGTTTCAGCGCCTTGCCAGAGGCCAGCCTGGACACCTACGTTGATTGAAATTCACAGTTTTTATTTTTGTACATTGAAATCGTGCGGCACTTGTCCTCCAAAGAGCACAGCAAAGACAAAAGGTTGTCCTATTTATACCCTGGCTCAGCGGGAGGCCAGGTGGCTGCATGGATTTGTGAATGGGCCTGGTGGCGGGGAGGCAGCTGTGGTGGGGGCTGGGGGAAGAAGCCCTTCTTCCATCTAGACTGGGCTACCTGAAGGAGGGAGATTCTGGGCAGGGCCATCTCTCTCGCTGTAAAGCAAAGAGACTGGGATGCTCACTCTCTCTGGTCCACATCGGTTAAGCAAATATTTATTTTGTATACGCCTACATGCCGTGACCAATAATCCAGCTCTCAAATGGCTAGCCTGGCACCACGGCAGCTCTTGGGATGCCATGGGGCACCTGAGGGCACCATAGTGCATAGAGCACCGGGACTGACGTCAGGAAGACTGATTGTGATGAGTTCGAATCCAGCCTCAGGCTCGTACTGGCTGTGTGACCCTGGGCAAGTCAGTTCACCCTGTTTTCTTCAGTTTCCTCATCTGTAAAATGATCTGGAAAAGGAAATGGCAAACACTCCAGCATCTCTGCCAAGAAAACCCCAAATGGGGTCACGAAGAGTCGGACATGACTGAAAAGCGATTCAACAACAATATATGTATATGTGTGTGTACAAAATGGGTGTGTATATGTATATGTGCACACACACACATACACATTTTGTTTCCCCTGATAGAATGTAAGGTGTGCCTCCAGTGCCTAGCACAGTGCCTGGCACATAGTAGGTACTGAATAAATCCTTGATTGATACTGTCTCTTCTGATGGAATGCAAGTGCAGGAAGGAAACAAAGAAAGAAGTAAGCATTTATTGAGCACCTACTATGTGCAAGGCACATGCTAAGTGCTTTCCAAATAATCTCATTTGACCCTCACAACAACCCCGGGATGCAGGCACTACTATCATTCCCATTTTGCTGCTGAGGAAACTGAGGCAGATGGGTTAAGGGACTTATCCAGGGTAATGCAGTCCAAATTTCACCTCAGGTCTTCTTGACTCCAGGCCAGGGCAGAGACTGCTGATTTTTGTCTTTGCAATCCCATAACATATCAGAGTAAGCATTTATCATCGGTCCTGAGGGGTGCGCTGCACTGTCTACCAGAAGGGCCAGTAGACACTTAATAAATGCTTATTGATTAACTTATTAAGCACCTACTGTGTGCACCCCTTAAGGTCAGGAGCATGAAGATAAATAATCCTGGGGCTGTGGCTGACCTTGAGGAGCCTGGAATCTGGCAAAGTGGAAAAGCCATACCCAAGTGATAATAAATAAATAAAATGTTGGTACAGAGAAGAGATCTCTGAGAGACACAAGGAGGAAGAGAATGATTCCATGGAGGGAAGGGGAAATAACCAGGGAAGGTTTCATGAAAGGATGGCCAATCCTAGAAGGGGGGCCCCCTTGCTAAAGGTACCACATGAGCAAATTGTGCCGAAGCAGACAAGGACTCTGAGGGGTTCGGAGGCTGCCAGAGACTCAGATGCCAAGAAAACCAAACAGCCTCTTGCCCCTTAAAGGGCCATTGGTGCCTATGTGAAACAAGTGCCGATCCTCCAAAAGGAGATGCTGTCAGAGGCCCTGAGATCAGGCAAGGTCTGCTGTAGCAGCTTTGAAGAAAGCAAGCCATTACAAGCGAAGGCCATGGGTGCCAGATGTGGGGAAACTTTGGGGATGACATACATTGGCTTTCCTCAGGGTACAAAGGAATGGGGTTCTGTCCTATCTCTGCCATGACCAATAATCTAGCTCTCAAATGGCTAGCCTGGCACCGTGGCAGCTCTTGGGATGCCCAACATGATGGACTTGGCCCAACCTGGGCCTCTTCTTGGGCTCTAAGAGCTCATATTCCTAATGGTATTTTTTCTCCTATTCTTTCCTCCTCTCTCTTCCCTAACCTTCCAATTTTATGAAGTGAAATTAAATTGATTTGGGGAAAAGGAGTCCTGGTTTGACTATATCACACATCCATTTACCCAGGGGAAGCCTTGTGGGCTTGGGTAAGGTTTGAGATGGAGAAGAACCTAGAATCATAGAAAGTTAGAGATGGCAAGGACCTTGGAACAGGGGATGTCAGAGATGGAAGGGGCCTTAGAACAGGGAATATCAGGGCTGGGAGGGTCCTTAGAACAGGGACTATCAGAGTTGTTAGGGGCCTTTGAACAGGGAACGTCAAAGCAGGTTAAAACAGAATGTGAGAACTGGGAGGGCCCTTAGGACGTAGACTGTCAAATCTAAAACCTTAAAACAGGAAATGTCAGACCTGGGAGGGCCCTGAGATACCATCCAGTCTAATTCCCTCATTGTACAGGTGGGAGACTGAGGCTCAGAGAATTTCAAAGTTTCTTCCCTGTCCTGGAGGTGAGAGATCATGAGGTAGAAAGTGTCGAAGCTGACCAAGTCCATTTTAGTTAGAGCTGGAAAATACAAAAACTCATCCATTGCCTGTTCCCCAACACTATGGGGCCATAGCCTCAGTACCTCTTCCAGAATATGGCTAGACACTTCATCCTCAGAGAAATACCTGCAATTTGCTGTGGTCATGGGAATGAGGAAAGGCCTCAGCACCATCTTCCATGAAGAGTCTTTAAAGGAACTAAGAGTATCTCACCTGTATAAGAAAAGGCCATGACACGATCCCAGGTTCCCAAGGTTCTTGAAGGGCATGAGAAGGCACAGTGGGATGGAGACAATATCAAATTGCTTGCCCTCTCAAGGTTGGGGGAAGAGCCAGGGAAGGAAAGAATTAGAACTCATATTTTTGAAAAAAATGATTGTTAAAAAAGCTTCCACTCATAATTAGGAAATATTTAACAAAATAAGTAAAAATGATTTCAAAAAAGACTGCATGGTGGGTAGACAACACCAGACTTAGAGTCTGGAAAACCTGAGTCTAAATCTTGCCTCAGAAAGTTACTAGCTATGGACAAGTCATTTAGCCTCCTTGGCCTCTATTTCCCCTCGATGGCCTTCCAGTTCTTGGTTTATGATTCTGTGTGAGACTGGCCTCAGAGGATGGAACCAAGGGCAATGAGAAGTCCCTTCCCTCAGTTAGCCACTCCATCTCACCCCAGGTATAGTTTTAATTCAATCTGTTTTACCTCTCATATGGCTTTGGGAAGCTTATGTAGATTAGTTGTTGTTATGTCTGATTCGGTTTTCTTGGCAGAGATACTGGAAGGGTTTGCTGTTTCCTTTCCAGCTCATTTTACAGATGAGGAAACTGAGGCAAACAGGGTGAGGTGACTTGTCCAGGGTCACACAGCTAGTGAGTGTCTGAGGCCTGATCTTCCTGTCTCCAGGTACAGTTCTCCACTGCATCGTTTGGCTACCCTGTGTAGATGAGCAGCTGGGGACAAAGGTGCCCCACAGGCATGTCCAAAGGCAGCCTGGACCCTTCCTAGGCGATTAAGCACCTCATCTAGGCTGGTGAATATCTGCCAGACACTTTCTCCTTTCCATGTAGTGGGGGAGGGCGGGAGCTTCCTCTTCTGCTTTCCAGATTTACATTACTTGTCTTCCCCGGTTAGAAAGTAAACTCTATGTTCAGAAAAATGTTGGAACAAGATGTGGCCTGTGAAGTCCCTGGCTGAGTTGCTCTGATTTTCTATTAAGCTTCCAGCTGTCTCTGTCTTATCAGAAGCAGGTTCTCCCTGGCTCGCTCGGCCTCCTCTGAAG
This sequence comes from Phalanger gymnotis, assembly GCA_028646595.1. Lineage (NCBI taxonomy): Eukaryota > Metazoa > Chordata > Mammalia > Diprotodontia > Phalangeridae > Phalanger > Phalanger gymnotis. The sequence continues at coordinate 8,968 of JAQQSZ010005022.1, forward strand.
GTGCCCTGGGCCCTGGTGAGAAAAGGGATAAGGAGCAGATTCCACTGAGAAGAGTCAGGAGTGATAATTTCACATACCGGCTGCCTCGGGTCCTTAGCTCCTTCCCAGGCTGGGCCACGTGGCTGAGAAGGTCCATTCGTCATGTCCCAGACACCACATCTTATCCTTCCTTCTATGTCTAATAGGATAGTCAGTCACAGGCTGGAGGAGCCCATTGCTCTAGGCCCTCCTGTCTCTGGGGCCATGTCCACTGCCATGGTTGTTCTGTGGACAAATCTCTCTCTTGGTTCATGCATTCACCATCTTTGGGCAGACACCAAGCCTCCCAGGCCTCAAATGTGTTTATCACAGTTCAGGATCCTTCCCTTCCCATAAACACAGATGTTTCTTTTAAGCCATTTTTATGTCCCATGTGACAGGGGTGAAGGTTAAGGTCTCTTTGACTTTGCCTCAGTTGGCCTCCCTCTTCCCCCACTGCTCAGACTCTAAGCAAACCTCCTTCCTTCTCTAAACCTGTGTTTAAACCTCAGTCAAATGAGAGGATTGATATTCATGCTCCCTGCCCCCATGAGGTTGTTAGAAGCAAAGTGATTTTATAAAGGCCAAAGTTCTGGGGGAATGGAATTCATTGTTTGGGTCAAAGCACAATTCTGATGTCAAGTGGTAAAGCTGGGTATCAAGGAATCCATCAGTCACCAGAAAGGGCCTGGGTAGAACCAGGCCCACAGCCAGACACTGGGCATATGGAGACAAAAAGGAAATAGCCCCTGCCCTTTGGGAGGGAGACCACTTGTGCATGTATAGGCAGAAACAACCTAGATACATTCATGGAAAATCCACACAAGGCAAGGATGAGCTGCTCTAGGGATCCGGCAGGGTTTTGTTTGGATGGTGCCACCTGGGCTGAGCTTTGAAGGAAAGTGGGAGATTCCAAGATGTGGAGCTCAGGAGGGAGGTTACACTTCCTGCTCCAGGCTGACTGGCCTCTTCATTGCAACTCCCCATCCCACCCCATTACTCTGCACTTACTCTGTCCTTGGTTTTCTGTGTACCAGCTGTTCCCCACCACCCAGTCTTCCCTTGCCCCCCTGTCCTAAGGTCTAGCATAACTCATCATCCACCCTGCTGACACACACACCAGATCTGTAGGTATTGCTATCTGACCTGCCAATGCATCTTTAAGACCATCACACCTTCCTTTCTGCCATACAGTGGAATCTCATGTTCTATGTTTTCTTGTACTGGACTGTCGATATTCCAAGCCTTCCAAAGTCTGCATCAAGACAACCACCCTCTATGTGTTGTCTCCCCCAGTGAGAATGGGAGCTCCTCGAGGTCAGGCACTGTCTAGATTTTCCACCTATATCTCCAAATTTTATCCAAGCCCTTGGCACAGAATAAGCATTGAGAAGTACTTTTTCATGCATTCATTCAACAAACCAATCAACATGCAGATATTAAGTGCTTACTACTTGTTAGGCATTGGGCTGAACACTGGGGATGCAAAGAAGCAAAACCTAACAGAACAAAACAACTACCCAGTTTGCATTTCAGCATGATGCAGTGGAGTCTGAGGATCTGGGTTCAAATCTCCCCTGTGATGATGACTGGTTGTGTGACCAGGAGTGTTATTCCCTCCCTGGCCTCTAGGTTTCTTCCACAGTGAATGAATTGGTTGGATTAGATGGCGTCTGAGATCCCTTCTTACTCTGGAACTTGGATCTAACAGGGAAATAACATGAAGAAAAACAGACCTTTACAAGATATACACTGCATAGAGTAAGGAGCCTTTGAGTTGGCAGGGAGCCCAGAGGGCATCTGCCCACCTATTTGCAGCTTCCCCATTCCTCATCACCCTCCTCATCCCTACCCAAGCACAACTGGCTTTTTTCCATGTCCCAGAATCTGTCCGTTTTATGCCCTGTGACTTTCTTAAAGTCTTAGCTTATTCAACTCCAGGGATTTTTGAATCTTCAGTTTATAGAATCAGATGGTTTGGAATCCAGAAGGGACCTAGGAGGCCTCGCTCTCTAATCTAGTCCTCCCTATATAGCACCTACTATGTGCCAGGAAATAGTTGCTACAATTCAGATTTCCCGTGGAGCTTGGGGGGAGAGGTACGGGGTGAGTCTCACTACACATTTGTTGAGAGGAGTAAAATGGAATCTGGGCAGCCAGCCATGCTAAGTCCAGTGAACCAGACTGTCTCATGCATCCTGGTGTCCTGCCCCCCCCACCCTGATCTGGGTTCGAGTGTCCCCATTAAATGTTTGGGCCAAAAGAAAGAATATGATTATTATTGGCTGTGGCTTCATGTGGCAGCCTTCCCCTTGGTGTGTTTTCAGTGTAAGCCATGAGGGAGGGCACAGTCAATCTCTCTCCTGCTCTGGTCCCAAGTCACAGATCTGTACCTGAAAGGGGCCTCAGCAACCTTCTCATCCAACACACTCATTCTACAGGTGAATAAACTGAGACTCAGGCAGGTTAGATGCCTTGCCAAGGTCACCCAGGCAAGGTCACCTAGGATCGAAAGTGGAGGGGGATTCAGTGGCATCTTGTCCAAGCTCCTGGTTTTATAGATGAGGCCATGAGGAAGTGACCTGCTTAGGGTCATTCAGTCTGTCAGTGCACATGAGGGACAGCACTCAGGCCCAGGTTCTCTGGCACCCCTGGTCTTTGCATTCTAGCAACAGTTATAAAGCCCCTGCTGCACAAAGCTGCTGGAGCTACAGATATGAAAGCCAACATGGTCCTTGCCCTCAAGCAGCTTATATTCTAATGGGGGGAGGGGTCTAGTGAATATGACAGGTATACCAATCAGTCTGATACAAGGTGAGACATAATGGGCATAAGGGAGAAAACCAAAGTGCTCTAGGAGAAAAAATCATCTAGAGGGATTGAGGAGGTCTGCAGAAGATGTCATATAGGCTGAGCTTTGAAAGGAGAGAAGCAGATGTTCCCTTGAAGGAAGGAAGGACATCTCAACAATCAAAGCTGCCTGTGGCAAAGAATGGAAACTGAGGGGATACCCAACAGCTGGGGAATGGCAGAACAAGTTAAAGTATATGAATGTGATGGAATACTGTTGTGTTGTGGAGAAATGATAAAAGAAGACTTGCCTGAACTGATGCAGAGGGAAGGGAACAGAACCAGAATAATGTACACAGTAATAGCAACATTGTAAAAGTAATCAACTGTGAATGACTTAGTAACTCTGCTGAATACAATGATCCACCAGAACTGCAAAGGACTCGTGATGAAGCATACTATCCACCTCCACACAGGGAACTGATGGACTCGGAGTGCTGACTGAAGCATATTTATTTTTCTTTCTTTCTTATTGTCTTGTTTAGAACATAGCTAATACAGAAATATGTTTCACATGACTTCATGTTTATAGTAGTACTATCTCAATGGATGGGGGTGGAGTGAGGGAGAGAATTTGGAATTGGAAATAAAAGTAACATTTTTAAAAATAATTAGACTTGTCCCATAGCAGAAATTCTACGGGCTGCTTCAGGAGGCAGTGAGCTTCCTACTCCCAAAGGCCTGCAAGCATAGCTTTATGGCTACTGGTCAGCTATGTTGTGAAGTCCACAAGAGAATCACATTAATAATAATTATAACTCATTTACAGAATGCTTGCTAGAGGTGCTAGGCAGTGCAGTGGATAAAGAATATGACTTGGGTTCAGGAAGACCGGAGTTCAAATTTGACCGCAGACACTGATTAGCTATGTGACCTAGGGCAGGTCACTTAACCTCTGTTTGCCTCAGTTTCCCCATTGTTAAAATTGAGGTGATAATAATAACACCTACCTCTCAGGGCTGGTGTGATGAACGAGTAAGATACCAATTGTAAAGTCTTTAGCACACTGCCTGGCGCTTAGTAGGTGCTATGGAAGTGAAAGTTGCTTATTACTATGCTTGTTGTTATTAAAATAAGAATATAATAATAGCACCTACCTCACACAGTTACGAGGATCCAATGAGATAGTATTCAAAAAAAAACAGCACAGTTCCTGTCACATGGTAGGTACGATATAAAAACTTCTCTTTCACTTTAAGAGCTGCCAAGCGTCTAGAGGTTCCAAGTGCTTGGCACTTTCCTAAGTGCCAAGGTTGGAAGAGCTGACTGTAAGAAGCTAAAGGGCATCACAGGAAAGAGGGATCAGGTTTGTTCAGCTCAGCCCCAGAGGGCTAAACTAGGACTAATGAGTGGGAGTTACAGAAATTCTGTTGGAAACAAGACGGTATTGCCTCACAGGGAGAATGGTCTGACAGTGACAGGAGACACATTTGAAGTTGTTTGGTGCTGTTTTAGGTTGGGCATCCTCACAGCCTTTCCAGTCCTGCCCAATGCTAAGATTCTGTGATTCATTGACCTTGACCCTCACTTTGGCTTTAAAGCACTGGGTCCTTCCGGATTAAGTGGCATCTTCTTTCCAAACTGTCCATCAACGGTTGGCTTTCAAGAGCATCTCGTGTTGCCATGCCCATGTAGATCACCTCTCACCTCCTCCCAGACAATAATAATGACTAACACTTCTATAGTGATCTAAGGTTTGAAAAGCTATCTCATATAATCTTCATAAGAACCCTATGAAGAAGGTGCCATTATTATCCCCATTTTAGCTATGAGGAAACTAAGACAGAGAGAGGTTAAATGATATGCCTAGTGACTGTCTGAGGCAAGATTTGAACACAGGTCTTTCTGACTCCAAAATCAATGTTTTGCCCATTGTCCCACCTAGCTGCCTCAGAATTAGCACAGAAGGGCCAAGATGGAGGCTGGGAAGCACTGACTGGCGTGAGCTCCCCACCAAGTCCCTCCAAAAACCTATAAAAAAATGGCTCTGAACCAATTCTAGAGCTGCAGAACCCACAAAGTGGCAGAGGGAAGCAGGGCTCCAGCCCAGGACAGCTTGGATGGTCTCTGGGTAAGGTCTGTCCCACACCGAGCTCCCAGCCCCCAGCTGAGGGGAGCGGAGCTGAGCCCAGCGCGCACGGCG
>JAQQSZ010005023.1:0-13978 GCA_028646595.1 Phalanger gymnotis
GTGGTTGTTTTTTATTTTTTTGGAGGAGGGAAGGCAGGGCAATTGGGTTTAAGTGACTTGCCCAAGGTCACACAGCTAGGAAGTATGTCAAGTGTCTCAAGCTGGATTTGAACTCAGGTCCTCCTAACTCTAGGGCCATTGCTCTACTCACTGCACCACCTAGCTGCCCCTGTCCTTTTCTGTAGAGCCTTCTGAGAGCCTTTCTTTTTTGTGCTACAGGAGAAAGATGATTGGATTTTAAATCAGAGAACCTCAGTTAGAATCCTAGTTCTACTACTTCTTGAGTAAGTTATGGCCTCACTTTGTGCCTCAGTTTCCTCATCTGTAAAATGAAAGGGTTAGATTAGATAATGCACTTTGTTCACTCCAGCTCTAAAGCTACTACCAATTCCTACTCTATTGTATACGCAGAAGCTTTTGGGCCTCAGGGTGCTGCTTTTAGCTAAAATTCTGAGCCCACCATCAGCCAAACAAAAGGGAGGTTCAAGGTCTAGAAACTTCAGATCTTGCAGAGGGGTTTTGGGCTACCTTGTTTTGTGGAGCACCATTCCAGGCCTGACCTCTTGATGAGATGCCCCAAGTCCATTGTCTCTACCTGAAGCATTGTCTCCTTGAAACAACAGCATGCCATAATAATGTCCCTTATGCCAAAAGTGCTCTAAGATTCACAGAGATATCTCACAGCAACCTTGATTTCCATTTAACAATATTTTATTCATTTTAAACTTAAATAAAAAATGAGAAAAAATAATTTCCATGTACATAGCAGAACATAAAGAGAGGATTCAATATAAAATCATAAATTTCCATTTCAGACTGTTTACTTAAAAAAAAACTATGCAATAAATGCTACTAATTTCCTTCTAAGTTTTCCATTCTCATTTTAAAATGGAAGAAACTGAGGCACAGAGATTGAGTGACTTTCCAAGGGTCATGCACCACTACATATAGGATTTGATTCTGATTCTCCTGATTATCAGGATAGGCCTCTTTTTAATAATACTTATTGGTTGGCTGACCCATGGCAAGTCACGTAAGCTCCGTTTGCCTCGGTTTCCTCAACTGTAAAATGAGAATTTTGGTTGTTGTTGTTCTTATGTCGGACTCTTCATGACCTCTGTTCGGGGTTTTCTTGACAAAGATACTGCAGTGGTTTGCCATTTTCTTCTTCAGCTCATTTTACAGATGAGGAAACTGAGACAAACAGGATAAAGTGAGTTGCCCAGGATCACAGAGCCAATAAGTTGCTGAAGTCAGATTTGAACTCAGATCTTCTTGACTCCAGGTCTGGCATTCTATCCACTGTACCGCCTCGTTGCCCTAAATGAAGATAATGGCATCTACCTCTCAGGGATGTTCAGAGGATCAAAGGATAATAATTATTAGCACAGTGCCTGGTATGCAGTAGGCATTTAATAAATGCTTTTTTCCTTCTTTCCATCCTAATATAACAGGAGCTCTACCTGCTGGGGAGAGTGTTCCCTTCTGTTGCCACATGTGTTGTCCCTAGAGTTACTTCTGGTGATCCCAGTGCTGGCAGATGACAGAGCAATCTGTTTACTGAACTCTTGGTTGTGGCGGTGGGGGTTGGGAGGAAAGAGGAAGACAGAGGCTGTGTCCAAGAGGACGGCCGCCTGAATAGCAAGAGCTGCCCAATCTATAGGCTTCATAGACAAAGATGATTCTGCCCTGGTTTTCTTCTATCCTTCTCAATATATGACTTGGGAGTCTCGGAAGCCAGTTTTAGTGTGAAGCTGGGGAAGAAATTCTGCCTTTCTCTGGCAGTTATGGGAGCTGCCAACTCCCAGCTAGTAAGTATGTCTAGGAGAGTCTGATCCTGGGCCTCAAGTCCCAGGCTGCTCTTTTTGTTTTCTTTCCCTATTTCCTGTGTTTCTTTCCCTGTACCTGGGAGATCAAACAAAGCTCATGAAAGATATTTCAGGAGTGGCTGCCTGGGAAGTTGGGGAATTCCTGGGTTTCTCAGAAAGAGCTGGTTACCTAGTAGAAGTTGCCTTCTGAAATATAATGATTCTCAAAGGAGTAGAAGACTACCAACAATGGGCCTAGCTCAGGTCCTGGTTTGCCAGGGGATCTGGGCCTTGAGGGAGCTGTTCACACAGTACAGAGCTAAGGTGAGTTGAGAGTAACATTCCTGTTTAGCCATTCCACAAATGCTTTAATGTTTCAAGTATCAACCTCCTGGGAGAGTATGGCAGGGGCTATGGGTTACAGTTTCATGTTTTAAATCTTTGTCAATGTGCATTGGTGAGTCCTTTGCATTTTAAGCATTTCTTTCATATGGGGCAAATAAATAGCTTCCCTATATCTGATCTGTATCATGCATTGAACACCTTTCTCTTTTGGGGAGATTCTAGACATGAGCCAAAGTTAAGCATTGCTTGAAAGATTGCCCATAGAAACTTACTCTGGGTTTGGGATATATAAAGAACTAGAATTAGGCAGAGGAAGAGTCTGACCACCCTAGAGCAGTGGAGTCAAATACACATACAAACAGATCCCTATGGCAAGGAATTAGAAATCGAAGGGATGGCATCCATTGGGGCTGAATAAGTTGTGGTATATGAATATAATGGAATACTATCGTGCTATAAGAAATGACCAGCAGAAAGATTTCAGAAAAACCTGAAAAGACTTATATGAACTGATGCAAAGTGAAATGAGCAGAATCAGGAGAGCATTGTAGACAGAAAGAGCAACATTGTGTGATGATCAAATTATTTCCTTAGCTCTTCTCAGCAATACAATGATCCAAGACAACTCCAAAAGACTCATGATGGAAAACGCTATCCACATGCAGAGAAAGAACTATGGAGTCTGAATGCAGACCAAAATATATTATATTCACTTTCTTTATTTTTTTTTGTGTTTTTTTGCCTGATTTTGTTCTGTTTCTTCTTTCACAACATGACTAATATGGAAACATGTTTTACATGATTGCACACACATAACCTATATCAAATTGCTTACTCTCTTAGGGAGGAGAAAGTGAGGGCAGGAGAGAGAAAATTCGGAACTCAAAATTTTATTAAAAAAATCAATGTTAAAAATTGTCTTTACATATAATTGGAAAAAATACTATTTAAAAGAAAAAAAACATTCCTAGGGGCTGCATTTTTATTCAGAAAAGTCACAAATTAACATTATATATTATTGTATTTTTATTTATTTTGTTAAACACTTCTCTGTTATACTTTATTCTGGTTTAAGCAGCACTCTGGAGTAGGTGGTAGTGGTGGCGGGTGCTGCTTGCTGCTCTGGTCCTGAGTTTGATACTTCTGTGCCAGAGCATAAACTCCCTCAAGGTTGAATCCCAGTGAGAATGACCCCAGAACTAGGATCCTTTAGTGAGAGAGGGCACACTACCTCCTTGATGCAATAGGTCTTTTCTTATACCACATTGCCACAATAGAAGGTTCACTAAGGTTGTGCTAAGAAATATTTTCTCAGTTTCTGTCTTCCCCAGTAAGCATCTCCACTCCAGGGAGCTCTGGGAAGGAATATGAGGTTATTAGTCTCACCAATTTCCCTGAGAAGCAGTTCTTGGCAGAATCTGGATCTGTTCTGTGACATGGGCACCTATATCTGTTTTCTCATATCTCTTTTTGGCTAGGCCTGTTTCAATTTCTTGAAAATGCATTTATCCTCTTGTTTGCTTTACTGAGTTTCTGGCTGCTATCAATTGATGGATAACTAGAAATAATGAATCCCAGGCTGGTTCTGTAAAAATTATCTCAGCCACCAAAATGTGTATTTAATCTACATCAGAGTGGCTAGGCAGCTTTTGTGCTGGGATAAATCCCTTAAGCATAACAAAGTTCCTCCACCCTTAGTGGCAAAGATCTGCAAAACATTTAGCCTGTCTTAGCCTCCATGGATGGCAGCTGTCTGGCAAAGGAAGGAAGGAAGGAAGGAAAGGAGGGAGAAAGAAAGAAAGAAAGAAAGAAAGAAAGAAAGAAAGAAAGAAAGAAAGAAAGAAAGAAAGAAAGAAAGAAAGAAAGAAAAAAGAAAGGAAGGAAGGAAGGAAGGAAGGAAGGAAGGAAGGAAGGAAGGAAGAAAAAGAGAGAGGGGGGGAGGGAGAGAAGGACAGAGGGAGGGAGAAAAGAAGGAAGGAAGAAAGGAAAGAAAGATGGAAGGAAGGAAGAGAAAAGAAAAAAGGAAGGAAGAAAAGCGAGGAAGACAGAAAGAGGAACAGAGTGAAAAGGAAAGTGGGAAGAGAAAGAAAAAACAGAAAGAAAATGAAAAGAAAAAGAAAGAAAGGACAGGAATGAAAGAAGGGAGAAATTAAGAGAGAGCCAAAGAGAGAGAGAGAAAGAAGAAAAAGAAAAGAGAAATAGAGAAAAGAAAAGAAAGAATGAAGGGAAGAGAGGTAGGAAGAGAAAAAGAAAAAGAAAAAAAGAAAGGGATAGGAAGAGAGAAAATAGAAAAAAAAGCTAAAAAGAGAGAAAAGAAGGAAGAAATAAGAGAAACAGGAATAGAGAAGAATGAAAGAAAAAAGAAAAGGAAAGAAAAAGAAAGGAAGAAATTGAGAGAGAAGAAAGGTAATAAAAAAGAGAAAGAAATAAGAAAGAAAGAGGAAAAAAAGAAGAGACGGATGGTCCGATGAAAAGAACATTGGATTTAGACTCTCACTTGAATTTGAATTCTGATTTTGCCACTTGTTGCCTGTTCAATCGGCTCATTTTCTAGATGAGGAAGTGAAGTCCCAGAGAAGGAAGGACTTAAAAAGTGACACTTCTCTGGTCCTCAGCCCCTCATCTGTAAGGCAACAATTCTCAAAGTGTGGTTCAAGGACTCATTGGGATCCTCAGGACCTTTTCAGGTGTCTGTGAGGTGAAAACTATTTCATAATAATACTAAAATTATTTTATAATTTTTAAAATAATATTTTACAAAATAAAAAATAAAATGTTTTAATTTCTAAGATGGCAAATATCAATAGCTATAACCTATGTAAACTAAAGGCTTGTGAGGGAATCTTCAATAATTTCTGAAAGTATAAAGGGATCAGAGACTAAAGGGTTTGAGAACCACTATCAAACAGGATTGGGCTAATTGATCTCTAAGCTCCCTTCCAGCTATAAATCCTTTAAAGGAGGAAGGAACAGCAAATTTATCTTTACAAATATTTTATTCATTTGTTTGTTTGTTTCAGCTCCTTCAGCTCAAGCAGCTCCTATTTTAAATGGTTATCACAATTGTCACAAATCAGTCTTATAATCCCCTATATAAGGTGTTCTCTCCTCATATAATTAAAGGGAGAAGGAAAAGAAAGACCCCAGAAATCAGGGGACAAGCTTAGGACAATCCCAAAGACCTAAGCAGTCATAAAAACTTGCCAGGGAATAAAAATGTTTGCCTTGGAAGTGGCTGCTTTCTATTATGGGCTCCTCTTTGTTAGTATTTTTCAGAAGGAGAGAAAGGAGGCTGAGAGCTCCCAGACAGCCTAATAATGCATGTGGCTTTGGTCCTGATTGTACTGTGGATCTAGACATCAGATAGAGGCTGGGTTTCACTAGCTACAGAGATCCTTAATTGATGAAGTCATTCATATTCCTTCCAAAAGCAAAGAGGTCCAGTTATGTACTGGAGGGGGTACTTGAGTGTTCAATCAGAGTGTTTGGGTTGTGGCTTTGGGCAAGTTAAGTAACATTCTTCCTGTAAAAAGGGGTTTGACTCCGTGATCTCTAAGGTCTTGCCCAGGTCTAAAGCCTGTGATCCTAAGCTAGGGGAAAGTGTATAGCGGGAGAGCAAGATCTCTCCCAATTAGCTGCAAGGTTCATGGCCTGTTCCAAAAATATTCTTTTTGCTCTAATACAAATGAAGTGTGGGTCTCAGCTTCACAGCCAGACCTAACATTGCTCTGACTCTTCTTGAACCAGTTTGGGAGTTTTCTTGGCAAAAAGATACTGGAGTGATTTGCCATTTCTTTCCCCAACTCATTTTAGAGAGAAACCAAGGCAAACAGGGTTAAGTGACTTGCCCAAGGTCACCCAGCTAGTAAGCACCTGAGGCTGGATTTGAACTCATGAAGATCAATCTTCCTGATTCCAAGCACAATGTTCTATTCACCGTGCCACCTAGCTGCCTGCATCCTATAGATTTGGACAGCTAGGTGGTGCAGAGGATAAAGTACTGGACTTGGAATCAGGAAGATTGACCTTCATGAGTTCAAATCCAGCCTCACTGGATGACCCAGGGCAAGTCCCTTAACCCTGTTTGCCTCAGTTCCTCCTCTGTAAAATGGGAAACTGCTTTAATATCTATGCCAAGAAAACCCTAAATGGGGTCACAAAGTCAGATGCTACTGAAATGACACAACGAGAAGCATTGCTACCCAAAGCGGTCTTCCTTTTCTAAAATAATGACTGTCTCCTACAATGTTTATTTCATTGTGCATTATAAATGTTTGCTTTTTTCTAGAAGCAAACAAACGAGCAGAAAGCAAGTCCAGTCTGCCCCAGCTCCGTGCCCCCCCCCTCCCCCAGAGGTTTTGTGTATAGTGCTCTGGGAAGAAAACCCAGGCACCTGGCTGATGGCCAGGATGGGCTGGCAGAAGGAAAGACTGTAATCACAGAATTTTAATGCTGCAAAGAACTTCAGAAATCTATTCCCTTGTTCTTCAGATGAGGAAGCTAAGGTTTAGGATAGGTGATGGGAGCATCCCAAAGTCACGTAGCGAGTCATGGCAGAGCTACTGTGAGAAGTCAGATTTCCTAGGTCCAAATTTAGTGTTCTTTCTTACCCTTTTACCCTTGCTCCACAACAGAAACCGTATTTGAATGAAATCTATGTTAGAATGCCCTCTTCTCAAACCTTCTCCTGTCTTCCATCTGTTAGAATCAGTATGGTTGTGGAAGAAACAATATTGACATTGAAATGTAGGGACCAGGTGAAGCCCCTGATACGCCCCTGATCAGCTGTGTGATGGACAAATCACTTCTCCTCTACATTTCCATTTTCTCATTTGTAAAACTGACAGGGAGGATGGACAAGACGTCCCCTTCAAACTCTAATGTTCTCTTTGTTCATGAAGGTTTTCTCCTTTTGCTTGAGAGTTCTGAGTCAGATATTTGGAAATAAAGTGTGATTACTGAAGGCGTAGGGAGGTCTGAGTCGGGGGAAGGAAAGGAGGAGGGAGGAGGACAGAGTCTCAGAAATAGTGTATTCTTCCTTTATCTAACAGAGAGATTTCTGCAAAATTGAACTCTTTTCACCTTTTGAGAAAGAGATAACCATACTGGTTCTGCTGCTTTGTAGTAACCTGCAATGTCTTAAGCAGGTCATGCTAACTTCTTGGGACTCAGTTTCCTATATGTAAAATAGATGATAGAAGGAATGATGTTTAAAGTGCCTTTCTATTCTAATCACCCCACCCAGAAATTGGAATTCTCCAGAGTTTCCTTTTTCCTTTACTTCCCCTTTGCTGAGCTGAGACCATACACAAAGGTACTATACTAATAACCATCCTTGAGACTCTGGTTTCACAATCTATTATTCTTTGCAGATACTTGGGGGGGGGCCTTTAACTAAAAACCAAAAACCAAAATGGAACAATTCATGAGGATTTATGTTTTGGAGGGAGAAGCAATACATACACACACACACACACACACACACACACACGAACAAATACAAAATAAATATAAGGGAATTAAATATAGGGGAATTAATATAACTATAAGGTAGTTAAATATGCAAGGTAGAGAGAGCACTAGCAGTTGGGAGCATGGGGAAAAGCATTTATTAAGTGCCTACTGTATGCCAGGTACCTCACTAATCACAATATTATTCCATTTGTCCTCACATCCTGTGAGACAGGTGCTATTATGATCCACATAATACAGCTGAGAAATGACTTCTCAAAGTCCTTACACATACAGCTAGTATGTGTCCGAATTTGGGTCTGACTTCATGTACACCATTCTTAATTTACTAGCCTGGGAATTCCCTGTGAAGAGTAGTGACACATTTACTTCTGTATCTCTCTCAGGTGCTAAGCAAACAGCTCTTGTGGTCAAGGAATTCATTCATTCATTCATTGAGAAAGTGTTTAAGTGCCTACTGTGTGCAGAGACTCCTGTTGGGCATAGGAAAACTTAAAAGTTTATATAAGATGAAATCTCTGATTCTAGAGTTACTGAGGTTCAGCAGGAAGATAAGACCAACCTCCCCCTCCTACCCCCACCTATCATTTATAATATGTCATGGTGTTTTAAAGAAATACAAACAATACTGAACAAAATAGAAGCTAAAGACAGAAACTTATGACCTAATAGAAAATAGAAATTCTCTTCTCCGCCATGTTGAAGCTAAGGGAAGGTCAAGTAGCAATGAATATGCTGCTTAGGATCACCAAACCAGGTGGAGTGGACCTCAGAGGTCCTTTTCACAGATGACGAAATGGAGGCTCAGTCAGGTTAAGTGGCACCCCCCAGGTCACACAGGTTGCAAGTGACAAAGCCAAGATTTAAACTGGAGTCCCATGACTCCAAGTTTAGTATTCCAAGTGCAGTGCTTTTATCAGTTGGGATGGGCAGGATGATCATTGTGGACAATTGAGAGACAAAAGAAATACTGTTCTCCTATTGTGGCTTTATTTTCTCTATTTAATACACATAGAATTGAATTCCAGAATAAGGAAAACAAAAACAAAATGTCTAACAATCAGAATTGCCCCAAATGGAATGGGTTTTCTCCGGAGACAGGTCTTTAAACAGAGGCTAGATGATGACTTCTCAGGGATGTGAAAAAAGGAATTTCTGTTCAAGTAAGATGCAGCCTAAATAACCTCCAATGTCCCTTCCAAGTCTGAGAGAGTCTGTGGATTAATACTACAAGAATGAGGTAATGAATACCTGATTAAAGGTTATGGCCAGTGGAATGAAAGGGGGTGGGGAAAGATTTGAAAAATATTGGGAAGGAAGAACTGACCAAACTTGAATATTTCTTGGCTACAGAGGGAAAAGAAATAAGGGGAGAATCAAAAAAAAAAATTTCTGAAGTACCTGAGGGAGAGGGGTATAGAAACATCAACAGAACTAGAGGAGAACTAGGCTTAAACAGGGAAATGAATTTAGTTTTGAAAATAAGATCACAAGTTTTTAGGGACATGTGGAACCTTAGAGATCACTTAAGCCTAATCATGTCATTTCCCTACTTAGCAGACTCCAGTGGCTTCCTATCATCTCTAGCAGCAAATACAAAATAATAATGTGTCTGGCATTCAAAGTCCTTCATAAACTAGTCCCTTTCTAGCTTTCTAATCTTCTTATACCTTATTTCCAAGTACAATACATATTCAATCCTGTGATGCTAACCTCTTGGCTATTCCACAAACGAGAAACTCTATCCCTCAGCTCTAGGCACTTTCTCTGTCTCCCATGTCTAGAAGACTCTCTCCCCTTGACTTTGACTACTGACCTCCCTGGCTTAAGTCCCAAATAAAATCCTGCCTTCTTCAGGAAGCTTTCCCCAGCCCCTCTTAATTCCAGTGCTTTCTCTCTGTAAGTTATTTCCTATTTATCCTGTATATAGCTTACTTTGTATATATTTCTTTGTATGTTGTCTCCCCCATTAGATTGTAAGCTCCTTGATTTCAGGTACTTTTCCCTCTTTTTGTATCCCCAGTGCTCAGCACAGTGCCTGACTTTTAGTAGGCACTTAATAAATATTTATTGAATTATATTAAATTGAATCACAGTTCAATTGCCTCATTTTACAGAGGAGGAAACTGACATTGTTTTTTGATTGCTGTTGGGATATCTCGGTAGAGATGTCTGATAGACAATTAGAGATGTGGGTCTGTTAAGCAGAAAAGAATTCAGGGCTGGATTCTGGAAGGAAGGAAGGAAGGAAGGAAGGAAGGAAGGAAGGAAGGAAGGAAGGAAGGAAGGAAGGAAGGAAGGAAGGAAGGAAGGAAGAGAGGAAGGGAGGAAAGGAGGGAGGGAGAGAGGAAGAAGAAGAAGGGAGGTAAGGAAGGAAGGGAAAAAGGAAATAAACATTTAATAAGCACCTACTATGTGCCAGGCATTATGCTCAGCATTTTGTAAAATATCTCATTTGATCCTTTCAATAACCCTAGGAGATAAGTGCTCTTATTATCAGTGGAGGCAGACAGATGATAAGCAACTTGCCTAGGATCACACGGCTAGTCAATGTCTGAATCTGGATTTGAACTCAGGTCTTCCTGATTCCAGGCTCAGCATTCTATTCACTGTAATTTTACATAGAGTTGTCTACATAGAGGTTATAGGTGAGAACATAGGAGTAAAGTTTATCAGTTGCTGAAGTATCAAGAGGGAGAAGAGGGTCAAGGTCAGAGCCTTGGGAGATTGTCTTTATAAGGAGAAGGAGAAAAAATAGGCACCAGGGAGAAAGACAAAGAAAGAATGGTCAGAGAGATAGAAGCAGAACAAGCATATGTGTCACAGAGGGCAAGTCTTTAGAAATGTCCTAGAATAAATCCTAGAATAAATATTTCTATTTAAGAGACAGAGTCAAGAGGAGCCATGGATAGAACTAACTACATCTTTTAATTCTCTATGATGTATTTAGCACAGTGTCTTAATGGTACTGGTAATTGTTCAATAAATGTCTGTTGAATGAAATTGAATGAAGGACATGTCTCATCACGGCTTTCCATGGTGTCGCCAACCATGTGGCTATTCATCAAAGACTGGAAATTGATGGTCTAGACTGAACTTCTAGCTAAGACTTAAGTAGCCCCTCCTACATGGTTGGCAGACTGCAGAAGGTTGACAGTTTGACCTCAGGTAGTCTGTCCAGTTTTGAGTTTAGGATGTCCTGACTCCACACATCTGTGGCCATCACTTTGACAATCTTGTCTTGTCTCTGTACGGCAGGGATGAGAACAAATGAGAACAAACCTTTAGACTAGGAAAAATTAGCAATGGAATATGGAGGCAGTTCAGTATGGTGCAAAGAAACTTGAATGGGGAGTCCGAACATCTGGATTTGAGTCCTGCACAAGTCACTTCCAACTGTTTACTCCTCAGCTTCCAGATGCGTGAATTAAGAAGCCTGGTACTCTGAGATTTGTGGCAACAGGGGACAGAACACTGACTCTGGAAACAGATGACCTGGTTTCAAGTCCCTCTTCTGAGGCTTATTTACCTTTGTGACCTCAGTTAGTCACTAAACTACCTTGGGCATCAGTTTCCTCATCTGTAAAATGGGTGGATTGGAGCTGATTGCTTCTAAGGTCCCTTCCATCTCCTCATCTATGATGCTATGTCATGATTTTCTTGCTCTTGAGGGCAAGAATAAATGGTCTCTCTTATTTAACACTTGTTTACACCTGGGGTGCTATAGGTGGTGTCCGATGTCCCTGAAATGACCAAGAGATTTGGGAAAAATTGAGAAACAGTGAATTGACAATCTTAAAAAATCAGCATGAGGCCCAAGAGGGAGGCATCAGTCTGATAGTTAAGAAAGAAAAGTTGGTGCTTGATATGTCGTTCTTCTACCTGCAATTTTGCACCTTCTCCAGCCCTTCCCACTCCAGTCTTTAAGCTAACCCCAAAGGACTTTTCTCCATCTGCAGTCTTTGGGTGGTCCCCCAAACTCTCTCTGGCCCTCACACCATTCCTAAGGGCTGAGTCATCAGTGGCATATGAGGGGGAAAGACAGGAACCAGAAGACTTTCTCAGGGTGTGTTTTTCTGCCTGTCACTGATGGTGCCCCCACCCAGAAATTGGAATTCTCCAGAGTTGCTCTGTTCCTCCACACACCCTTTCCCAAGCTGAGACCACCCACAAAGCTACTATTGATAGCCACCCTTGAGACCCTCATTTCACAGTCTCCTATTCTTTGCAGATACTTGGGTGGGGCCTCTAACTGAAATACAGCCTGCTTAGCCCAGCCTAGCCCCAAGGGGCCAATCCTGATGCTCCATTTCTAGGTTGCAGGCAAATAGCAAATCGAACTCCTCTTGTCATAAAAACAGCAGCTCCCATTTCTAGGGTGTTTGAGGGTTTATAAAATGCCTTCTCCACTACATAGTTTTGTGCATAGTTGTTTGCCTGTGGTCTTTCCTATTCTTGGCTACCCAAAGAACTCAGAGAAGAGGTCATAAAAGGCTCTCACTCTAGTGCCCCACACCCCTAGAATAAGATTCAACCCCTCACTCAGTGCTTTTCTAAAATTTGTTTTCTATTTGTACATTTAAATGGCAAGGCACAGTGCCTCAGACATCATGGGTACTTAATACAAGCTTGAATTGAATTAATTGCTAAGTGGTAGTAATAGATAGAATCCTAGCCTACTGATTGTCATCTCAGCCTAGGGTCATGGAAAGAGTCCTGTACTCGGGGTCATGGGAACTGAGTGTGAATCTCAGTTTTGCTTATCTGTCCTTGGGAAAGTCTGAACACAGGTCTTAGCTTCCTCATCTGTAAAATGAGAAGGTTGCACTCAATGGATTCCAAGGCCTTTCAAGGTCTGCATCTCTGATTCTAAGCTCCTATGTTCTTTCTACTATACCCCTCTTCTTCTCATGATTCCCCAAGGCTTACCCTCTCCTCATGCCCATTTCCTTCAACTAATCCTCAATTAGCATAATCTACCTACCCCACAGGTAGTATATGTAGGACTATAGTGTACAGATGGTTCCAGTAGTCTACAGTACTTTAGTCATCTTCTTAACCATCTTCTGGGTGAAATCCAGACTCTCCATGGTCTTCCTCTAATATGGCACTCACGAGTGAATGTTTGACTGTTTCCCACAACCATATCCCTGCTGCACTATGCCCTATTCCCTGAAATCTAATGCCCCACTCTCAGGCCAAGTGGTCGGAGCCTATCTTTCACTTGGAAGGACTGTGGCTTTGAATGAAGAGTCTAAATGGGAAGTATGGGAGCCCAGAGACTGAAGTGTTCTCAAGGAAGGACTGAAAGGGAGTTTGCCTTCAGGGAGTTTGCATCTTCTTAGGAAGAATCCTACAAATATATAGCAAAGAAAATACAAAATATGTACCAAGAGTCTTCTAGTGAGTGGGAGTAGGAGGAGTACAGACAACTGGGTGGAGAAGGAAAGACTTTGGGTAAGAGGTGGCACCTGAGTTGAGCCTTGAAGTGTGTTAAGGATTCCAAGGGGCATTGGTGAAGAGGAAAATCATTCCTGGTGTGAGGGAAAGCTTGAGTAAAGCCCCTGAGGCAGGAGATGGAATACTGCGTACAGAAAACAAACGAATAGGTCATTTTTGCTAGAGCCTACGGCTCATGAAGGGGAACAATATGAAATAAGTCTGGAAAAGTAGAATGGAGGCTTTCCTGTAAAGCAAGAGAATTTACATGTTTTCTCAGAGGCAACAGTCACTGAGACTTTTTAAATAAAAGAGTGACATAGTCAAGATCTAAGCTTTAGGAAAGTTCTGTTTGGCAGCTATGTTGAAGATGGATTGGAGAGAGACTGGAAGCAGGGATAATCAGGAGGCCATTTAATACTGAAGTTGAGAAGTGATAAGGGCATGGAAGGAGTGATAGCCAAGTGAATGGAGAAAGAGAGATGGATACAAGAGAGGCTATGAAGGTAGAATAAAAAAGGCATGATGAGTGAATGGATAAAAGGTACCATCACCTGCGACCTTATAAAAAGTGTTGGTTTCCTTGATATTTTCTTCTTGTGCTGGTCTTCTTGACATTTTACTTTGCATAGGTTTGTGTCTTGCCACCCCCATCAGACAACGGAGAAGTTTTGTCTTCTTCATCTCCTCATCCTCTGTAGGAAAATCAAGCACAGAACCTGTCCATACATTCATAGACTCAGAGGAAGAGAGAATGCCATAGCCTTAGAGATCATGTAATGGAAGGAACATAAGATTTTAGACCTGGAAGGGACTTCGGACATCATATAGTCAGTCACCTCATTTAAAAATAAAATCATTTTCTTGACACATTTTCTTTGGACAAAACCCTTTCCTTCCTCCCCACCTCCCTA
>JAQQSZ010005024.1:0-13977 GCA_028646595.1 Phalanger gymnotis
TTTAAATTTGAATATCCCTCCAATTATTTCTGTCTAATTTTTAAAATTTCTTTTATTAAATTTCTTCTATTTTTAAAATTTCTCTAAAGAAATTTTAAAGAAATTAATTTCTTTTTAATTGTATGTCTATAAGTCTTTAGGGACACAAAGTAGTGTCCCTAAAGCAGTGTCAGGAAGCAGTGATGATGGAGGTGCCATATATTTGCCTGGCATGGATTTTGTTGCCCAGTGGACTCTGTACAGCCCTATTAAAGGGCAAAAGAGAACCAGGTGTCAATTATTGGGTGACTAAAGTCAGCTTATGTGGATGAGTCCACAAAAACTCTGAATGTTGGAGACATGCAATAATATTTTCAGTTAATTCTATGGTATTTCTTAACTGTCTGTTCAACTTGAGCAGCATCTGATCAGGAATTTTACAAGGAACAGTGGGAAAGGACTGGACATAAATCTCTGTCCTTACTACTAAGGCACCAGGACAAAACCTAAGAAAATAAAAAAAAAAGATATGAGGGAGAGAATTGCCAGAGGATGGGAGTAGAAAACATCAATATCCTAAAGAAAGTAGGATGATAGAGATTAATCTTTCTGCTCCATTCCCCATCTATTATGTCAGAGGGACACCTCACTAGCTTCTTCCTGGACTTCAGGTTAAATCCTTTAGAGGAGGGGTTTTTAAACTTTTTGTATATGTCATGAACTCTTTTGGCTTTGGAGCCCCTTTCAGAATATTTTTCATCATCTTCATTAAAAGAAAGAAATGCTAAATTTAGTTAGAGGCAAGTGGAAATAAAGCTGCCATTTTTTCTCATCTAAGTTCATGGAGCCCCTGAAATCTGTCCATGCATCCCTTGGGGCAGGGTCATTGGAACAATATTAAGAGTGTCTTCTTAGACAACGTAGGGAAGAAAAAATGAGATGCCAGACAATTGATCCAACATTGGCTTCTAACTGCTGTATATCCAGCCTGTGTCTAATGCTTTTGTTTTAGCTTCTAGTCTCTGTGGGCACTGGCCCCAAGGTTGTCTATTGAAAGTCTTACCAAAATTGATCACAGTGGAGATTCATTAGTGACTCTCAAATTTGGGCCTCCATGGGCCCTATTATTTGTACCCTCAATTGATCCCCGTGTACCTACAGCTGATTGAAAAGATAAAACATATCTATGGTTGTTATTGTATCATTTGGAGGGAAAACTGTATCCCTGCCTGGACAGGTCAGAGCTGCTGTGATACAGGCAGAGATTCTAAGATCTCCTTCCTTTCCTTTTGACCTTAGGATTACATAGACTTCGTAGATAGAGGGTACAACAAAGTGGTGGTATCACCTATAGAAGATAAAACATTTCTATTGCAGATTCTCATTGAAATGACACCTGTAAGTAGGAGTGGGGTGGGCTATTTCTGCCAGCGATCAATCTAGAGAGAGAATAAAATGATCAGGACATTTTACCTGAGCAAAAAGGAGCATGACATCCTATCTCAAACCTCTTCACTGAACCAATTTTTATTATCATCCTATTTCATACATTGACAGTGGGACAGAATCTTTGATCCAAAGATGAGTTTAGAGTTAGTTGATAAATGGAGAGAGTGCTTGGGAAAGGAGCTTGGGTGTTCTAAGAGGTGTGAATCTAGAAGAGTTCTGTCCATTTCCCAGGCCTGTTTGGGCATGGAAGATTGTGGCTGTATGAGGCAGTGTGTCTAGAAGTTCACATACATTTATTGAGCAACACATTCCTGCTCAGCTTTGAGTTACACCAAAAATGACTTTCCACTAAGAAATGAAGCAGTATCAGAAAGGGAAGTATTTTGAGTGTGTTTTTCTTTATGGATCTGTAGGAATTGAATGCCAGTTAGTAATGTTATCAACAAGTATTTACTTAGTGCTTACCATGTGTCAGGCAGTGTGTTAAAGGCTGATGAGATAAAGGAAAATTAAAACAACAACAACAACAAAAATGTCTGCCCTCAAAAAACTCGTGTTTTAATAAAGGGGAGAAAACAGGTAAATAACTTGGTCCATAGAATATGTGAAGAGAGAACATGAAGGTAATCTGAGAAGAGATGGCATTATTATGAGGGGAGGTACCAGTAAGAGCCTCTTTCGGAAGGTAGGATTTGACTTGAGCCTTGAGGGAAGCCAATGATGGAGGTGCAGGGACAAAGCATTCCAAGCATGGAGAATACTTAGTACTAAGGCCCAGAAATGGGAACAGGAGAGACATTTCTAAGTAGCTACAAGTCAGACAGTATAGCTGGATCACAGAATGTATGGAGGGTAGTAAGGTGTAAGAAAGCAGCAAGGGACTGCATTATATCCAGTTTTAAATGAAAAATGGAGGACTTTACATTTGAACTTGGATGTGACAGGGAGTGGCATGAACTCACTGTGGGGGAGAGAAGTGACCCTGATTTAGAAAAGTCACTTTGGTAGCTGAGGTAGGCATAGCAGTTGGGAGGCAAGTAGCCCAGGCAAGAGGGTTACGCCTGTGTGAATGAAAGAGGGGACATACAAGAGAGATAATGTGAGCATAGATATTTATAGATATGTGAGATAATGTGATCATAGATATTTAGTAATGAACTGGATATTGGGATGAGAATGACGAGTTGAGAGTAGTACTGAAGTTGAGGGCCTGCATCATTGAGAGATGATTGTACCCTTGACAATAACAGGGAATATTAGAACGGGGGTGGGTTTTTTGGGGGGAATAATGAGTTCTCTTTTGGACATATTGAGTTTGAGATACCCATAGGGAATTCAATTTGGTATTCAATACAAGAGGTAATT
This sequence comes from Phalanger gymnotis, assembly GCA_028646595.1. Taxonomy (NCBI): domain Eukaryota; kingdom Metazoa; phylum Chordata; class Mammalia; order Diprotodontia; family Phalangeridae; genus Phalanger; species Phalanger gymnotis. The sequence continues at coordinate 2,794 of JAQQSZ010005024.1, forward strand.
GGAGATGTATGATTGCAGTGCAGCAGAGAGATTCGGGATTAATACATAAATTTGGCAATCATCTGTATAAAGATGACAATTGAACCTAAATTGTAAGAGATGATTGAATTTTGTTTCCACAGAAATCATACAAACATAATTTATGAAACCTAAGATAAACTGATCGCAGAAGAAAGCAATGGGGGATGTTAGTTACTTATTAATCAGCATATCTAAGAGCAGACACTCTCTCTTTTTTTCTCTGAGAATGGCTTTTTCCTGTGTAAACAAACTTCCAGGCTAGGTGCAGCTCACTGAGGATGAGATCCATTAACCCAGATGCTGTCTTAAATAATGGGACTTTTCTTATGGATATCCTGGGTTGAATCTTCAACTATGTGATGCAGACATTCATGGATAACATTAAAAATATATGGTATATTATTCCTTTGTAAATAAAGTATAAATGGAATGAGGATGAAAGGGGGGAGGGAATTGATGTGTAGAAGTGAGAGGCAAGAGAACGGTTAATACAATCTTTCCTTAATTCTTTGAGGGTCATGTGGAGATTTTTGCTAAGATGGTTATTTCACACAGCAATCATCTGTATAAAGATGACAACTGAACCTACTGGAGTTAATAAAATCATAAAGTAAGCTTGTAATAGGGCTAAATGAGAAGAGGAGCCATGAATGAGCCTTGGGAGAAATCCATGATTAGGAAGTGAGAAATGGATTAAGAATCTTCAAAGAATATTGAGAGTAGTCAGACAGATATGAGGAGATCAAGGAGAGAACAAGGCTGTGGAAGGCCAGGGAGAGCAGAGAATCTAGAAAGAAGATAGTGATTGAAATGTTAATTGTGGTAGAGAGGTCAAGGAGGATCAAGAATTAGAAAAGCCATTAGATTGGGCAATTAAGAGATCATTGCTCACTTTGGACAGTGCAGTTTCAGTTGAACAATGAGGTCAAAGGTGAGATTGCCTAGCAGTTTTTGAAGAAATAAAAAAGAGGAAATGGAAGCATTGATTGTAGACCGCTTTCTTTTCAAGAACTCTACCCATTAAGGGGAAGAGAGATATAGTAATGATAACTAGCAGAAATGGCTGGATCAAATGAGGCTTTTGTTTTTTTAAAGATGAGGGAGACATAGCAGTGTTTGAAGGTAATAGGGAAGAAGTGGGAATCATAGTGAGGGCAATTTGCTACAAAAGTCAGTAGGGGATGGGATCAAGAGCACAGGTAGAGGACTCTGACTTGGCAAAGAGAAGGGTCCTCTCTTCATCTGAGCTTGGAGCAAAGAGGATAAAATGGAAGATGTCTAAATGATGTGCATTGTGAAGGGGATAAGGAAGAGTTCTTGGTTAATGGTCTTGATTTTTTCAGTGAAATGTGGATTGAGGTTCTATGCTGAGAGTATAGAGCTATAGAAACCTTGAAGGTTTGTAACAGCCTCTGCGATGAATGGGATAGTGAAAAGAAGGAAGGAATATAATGTTTGTCTAGCTAAAAGGAGAGCCCAGTGGAGTTTAGATAACTTAAATTTGTAGTGGACAGAGTTAGCATTCTTTTTTGATTTCCTCTATCTCTGTTCAGCAGACTAGAAGTAAATGTAAATGATGGTGAGAGTAATCTGGATTTTTAAAGAGAAATGGGGAAGACGCTTGTTTGTTAAAAAAAAATCCAACAAATCATCTTAGCTGGAAGAGACAAGCCCTAATCCTCCAGACTCAGGAAATATCACTTAGGGATCATTGCAGGAAATATTATACGACCCCCAAGTCAAATCCATAGCTAATTAAGGTCTCTTAAGGAAGCTTATTCCCTTGTAGTATGAAGGAAAATTGACTGCAGATGGAAAACATTTGAAGATCTAGTCAAAATAATTAATTAATAACTGTTAAAAAAAGCTGATAAAAAGTCCTTCCTCAGAATTAGATTCCCTGCCCTCTGACCTTCACACAGATAGACTTCACAGACATAAGTAGCATCAACCAAAAGATGACATCAAATCTTTTCACTGAACCAACCCAGGCCAAAGACTCCAAGTAGGGAAAGGCAGAATCTTGGAATTAACTACACAATTTCCAGAGTTCTTTGTGAAAAGTATCCTCCCTGTCCTTTATAATTGAAGAAACAATTACTTGCAATTTTTCTTAATTCTGAGTGTCTTTCTCAAAAATCCAACAGTTACTATGCATATTTGTGAGAAAAATTAGCAGCTATTTCTGAGATTTCCTTTTTTAAAAAATTACATGACCTTTGACTCTTGTCCTTTGAAGAGAGTGGGAAAATGGGCGTAGCTTCAAACATAAGTATAGGCATATAGCTATCTATCTATCTATCTATCCATCTGCCTATAAATAATAGGACAGCAAGGAAGAGATATCAATGGGCTTTGGTCCCCACCAAAGTAAACTTTTTGCACAGGCAAAAAAGATAGCATCCTTTAAGGTATGATTTTAGAAGCACTGGGTACAACAATTCCTTCTCCAATAGCAATACGATTCACTTCCTTCTTTAAGTTAAATTGCCTCTTTGGAAGAATCTATTCTCAGCAATTTATTTCTAATCATGGTTTAATTCATGAAAACTTCCTGGTAAAAAGTAGGCACTTAAATCTTTGTTGATTGATCTCTCAGCTGACCAACTCCTGAGGCCAGTTGCTAGAAAGAAGAAAAATATATTCAGTAAGATCTAACAGAAAAGGGTGTGGAAAAAATTGTGGATCAGTCACAAGCTCAAGGGGAGATTCTGGGAAAACAGAGTGAGATAATAGGAGTACCGAAGTCCTAACATGGTGAATGGAGTAAAGATAGTAAAGATAAGAAAGTCCTAAAGACAACTTGCATCCCCTTCCTACTATTTTTCTCACAGCAGCTCTGGTGTACATCTTGGGTTATATTTTCCTCCCTGTTCTTCAGAAAGTTTCATGGAAGAAAAGCCTGGGGGAAAACAAGTAAGTATGAAAGTGGTAAAGGTTGTAAGATACGAAGTAGGTTATAGAGCAGGAGATTTCCAATCAGCAGAAATATGATAATTAGAAGTGAGGTGAGGTAAGAGGCAGAGTATTAGAAATGATAGATTGTGGCTGGGCATGCAATGAAAGGGGCACCAGGATATTGATTACCTCCTCTTCGTCCTTCTCCCTTCCCCAATGTAAGTGTAAGTAAAGTGGATTTTTTTGTTAGTATTTTTGGAGTTTGTTTTTTCCAGAATCCATGGCCATAACAATCTCTTTTCTCCATGTATTAGCTATGTTTCAAAACATCTCCACCACAACCAGTGTAGATTGTGAGGGCCAGATGTCACTTACTTAAATTGTAAAGGTCAGGACCCTAGAGGGGTGGAGTGTAAGTATAAAGTAGGTGGGCACTGATCAGTAAATGGTAAACCTTTAAGTTTGAAATGCACAAGCTAGGATGCCATGTGTGCCTTGACCGACCCCCATCAAGGCTTGGAGGGAATTTTCGTTTGCCTCAACTATCCCCTGTTGAGGCTTGAGGGGCTTTAGGAGAATGTACAAGTTGTGCCTGTCTAGACTGACCCCATCAAGATGTAGGGAGAGTTGCCTCCCCCCTTCTTGCTGGCCCCTGTGAGAAGGTTGATTACGGCATGCTGTAGGAGTTGGTGCTCAGCAAACCTTGTGAGAAGGCTAGACAGAATAAAGTCTCCACATTGTTCGAATAAAGTAGGATTGTTAACCCCTTTGAAGCTTTCTTTCTTTCATAAAAGCAAATCAAAGAACATGTGCTAGCTGGCTATCTTGGGTGTGCTAAGTTGCTTACATTACCCAACTTTTCCAATGGCAAGATAGAGCAGGGAGGTCAAGCAAATGTCCTGAATGGCTGAGCCTTTGTTTTTATCATCTAGGAAAGATAAGTCAGTCTGTTCCTAAACACTCTGTTGTAGGTACTATGATAAATGCTACAATACAAAAGATATAAAAGAGGAAAAGACTGTCCTTGCCATTAAGTACTTATTTTTCTAATGAAGGAGATGACGAGCAAATATATATGTAAAAATATGATACGTAGTAAATAATTAGAAGAGGAAAGACACTAGAATTAAAGGGAGTTTGGCCAGGCCTCCTGTGGAAGATGGAATCTTAGTTGGGACTAAAAGGAAGTCAGTGAAATCAGTAGGCAGAGATGAAGAGGAAGAGCCTTCCTTGCTCAAAGTGTAGCCAGAGAAAATACTTGGAGCAAAGATATGTAATGTCTTGATCATGGAACAGAGAGGTCAGTGCTACTAGATCAAAGAATGGCAAAAGAATAAGATTTAAAAAGACTGGAAAGGTAGGAGGGACTAGGATATGGAGTATGTGGTGGAAAGGTACTTCTTTATTTGGGACTCTGAGCCTATTTTGGCAGTGCACTTGGTGACAGAACATGTGAATAGACAGGGAGCTGGAACTATGAACCATATGAGTCTAAGTGGGAAACAAAAGAAGGAAGTCTGTTTCCACAGGATTAAAACTGCTCCCAGCTTTGAATGATAACAGGATGTAAGTCAGAGGTAACTGGTTCTAATCAGAGTTGTGACCTAGCAGAACCAGGCTTCCAATTAAGTAAAACGTCAGAAGGTTGGACACATTCTTAATGAGCTATCTGAGGGAAGAAGATAGCAAGTAAGAGAACATGAAGTAGGCTGTTAGGTAGGTTACATCTAGGCAATGGAGAGCAAGGGGGAAAATTTGAATTGGGAACAGAGTATAAATAACTCTGCATTTATTTGAGTGAGCATGCCCCATTAGGGAGTTACCCATTCTCAAGGAATGTTAAATAAAGCTTTCCTGACTTCACAAGGAGTATTGTTCTTTCTAGTGATCATGTTTCTCACGCAAGTGTTCTTGGATTATTGATCCAGAACTAGGTGGTCAGATATTCAAAACTGATAACTTTGCAGGTAAAGAAACAAACCCAGATCCTCTGAGTTCAGAGTCCATGCTCATTCTACTGTATCATGTTGCCACTAGGTAGGAGTGAACTGGGAAGAATGAGATGGAAATGCTGCTTATTTGAGGGGAAATGACTTTGGGTATGGATCTCTGAAGTGCATTTAAGCTCCTTCAAGAATCCCTAAAAGGTTTTGGAATATGGAGAGTGAAAGCATTGGAGCTTGGGAAGGCCAGCTACCTCCAACACACAGATTATTTGTGTGGCTGCTCCCAGCACAGAAAAATAGCAGCATTCTGTGGGTTATGATGGAGTTAGGTCAATTCTATAGACATTTGTTAAGTACTTACTGCATATCAGGCACTATGTGGGGAGGTGGGGCTTACAGAGATAAAAATGAAGCAGACACTGCTTTTAAGGCCCTCATACTCTACTGACAGAAGTTTGGAGGAGGAGGAAAATGAGGCTGGAAGTGGATTGTTGTATGTGAGGAACAAATATTAAGTCAGTTTGATTAGAATAGAGAATGCATGAAGTGAATAACAGGAATGAAGATTGCAAAGATACATGAGGTGGAAGCCAGATTGTGAAGAGTTTTCAATATATTCTCTTAGAGCCTCTAAGAAGCCTTTGAATAGCTCTGAGCAGGGGTTGATATGATAAGATTGAGGAATATCATTTTGGCAGCTTTACGGTGGATGGATCTGAAAGGTAAGGTATTAGCAGCAGGGAGACCAATTACATATCACCTGTAATAGTTCAAATGAGAGGGGATGATGATTCAGACTAGGATAGGGAATGTAAAAGTCTGTGAAAACAGTGCTGGATCTTGAGTATGTGAAGGGAGACAGGCATGGGAAATCCTGTGGAACAAGGAATTTTGCCACCTATTGCATATGGGGGATAAGGAAGAAAGAAATGTTATAAATGACTCCAAGGTTAAGAATTTAGGTGGTTAGAGGATGATATAGCCATCAGCAAAAATTTGACACTTGGACATGGACCTGGTTCAGGAGAAAATGAATTCTGTATTGGGTACAATGAGTTTTAGAAGCTAATTTGACATCTAAGTGGAGATGAATAGCAGACAAGGACTGGACTTTAGGATAGACATTAGACCTGTATGTCTAGTACTGGAAGTTATCTGCATAAAGATAACTTTATCTATGGGAACAGATGAGAAAAAGGAGATGAGGACAGAGCCTTGGGGAGTACCACATTTAGTGGACAGGAAAAGGATCATAATTCAGCAAAGGAGAATGGCCAGACAGATGGGAAGAGGAGAAGTGTGTACAAAAGCAAAGGGAGGAGAAAGTGTCTAGATTGAGGTCATGGTCAAAAGTGTCCAAAGCTGCAGAAAAACCACAAAAGATAGGATTGAGGGAAAGCCATTAGATTTAGTATTAAGAAGTCATGAGTTGGAGGGATCCAGTGTGGTGAAGTGATAGATTTGGAAGCTAGATTGCAAGGACTCAGAAGTGAGTAGGAGATGAAAGGGAGGCCACTTGCTAGGAGTACTTGAAAGGAAGAGGTATAGGACAATAACTTGAAGAAATATGAAGGCCAAGTGAAGGGTTTTTTTTAAATGACAAGAAGGGCCTCTGCATGTTAGCAGGCAGACTATAAGGACAAGGAGAGAAAGAAAGTAAGAGAAATTGAAGGAGTGACAGAGGGAGCAGGAATTGGTCAAGGTTTGGATGAAAGTTTAGCCTTTATAAGGAAAAAGGCCCACTCAGACACTTAGAAAAAAAGAAAAGTATAGGTGAAGATGAAAAAGGATTTTGAAGAGTTGTATGGGAAAGAAGGGAGAGATCATGAAGAATGGCTTCTATTTTTCTAGTAAAGTAAGAGTTGGGAGCCCTCTCCTGAGAGAGAATGAATAAGAGATTATATAGGAAGCCTGTAGAGACAATAGCCACTATGAAGAGTGCCTTAGTCAGGGAAGAAAAAAAAAATGTCTTTACTTACATGCATTGGTGAGGTCCCAGTTGAAATCAGTTAACATAAGTTTGTAGTAATAAACTCAGTATGATTGTTTGACTTTCTTTGGGAGCATTTAGCAGCATGTAAGTAAGAATGAAATCAGATTGTGGGGATAATCTGAGGTTGAGGTTTGGCAAGGCATCACTGAGGATTCAAGAGTAACTGAGAATTTATGGTTGAATTGGTCAATTATAGTGCCAAGGCTGTGAAAGAAGACAAGAACACAGGTTGGGAGAGCAGTGAGGGTTAGAGGGGCTTGAGGCCATATTGCATATGTTAGAGAGGGGTGAGAAAGGAGAGATTAGAGGACAAATAAGAGGGTGTTGTAATATCAAGGGTATTATCATTACGTCTGATTGCACTCAAGTGGAAATGGAGGTCATGGGAACTTAGGAAGTTGGTAAACTAGGTCAGGACATTTAAAGGGAGGTTCTGAAGGTTGTCTAGTGGGACTGTACTTTTGCTGTTTCTTCTCCTCTCCCTTATTTGCCTCTTTTATCAGGTTTCCCAGAGCTACAGCAGCATTGTGGTACCATTCCTCTTCTTGGATTCTACCCTGCCCTCTTTACCTGCCTGCAACCTTATTCACCCTCTTTTCCTCTTCCAGAAGATTCATTAACGTGACTGTAATAGACTGTTTTCTGTGCTTCTCTGTCATTTCTCCTCCTATCCTCTGATTTTCTTAAGAAATATGTACATTAATTCATAACCACACACACATAGAAACACATGTACATGTACATGACTATACACATATAATTACATATGTATACATGTTTGTACATATGGATATATGTATACATATCTATCTACCCCCTTCACAAAAGGAATAACCTGCTTTCTTCAAAGTGCTTGTGATTCTAGTATTTCTTGTGATGAACTAACTACTCCCCCTAATGTTGCCACACATTTCCTATTTATGGCTGTGCTATGGAAACAGTGTCTTCCAGATAGAGACATTTCCAATCCTAAAAGAAGACAGAAAAATTATCACATAAAGAGATCTTGGCTAATGGAAAGTTTGTTAATGCTAAAGTGCTTATTACAAGAAATAAAATGTACTGTTTGAACTGTGGGACTTCAAAGCAGAAAACCCAGAGCAGTGGGCAGAAATTATGAAGAGGCAAATTGAGGGATAACCTCCCTAACAATGGTAAGTCTCTGAAAGTGGAATGGGCTGCTTTGAGAAGTGGGGGATTCCCTTTCATTAGAAGTTTTCAAGCAGAGGCTGGGTGATTATTTATTGGGTATGTTATGCTAAGGGCAGCGAGTTCTGCAATGTATAGAGCACCAGGCCTGGAGTCAGGAAGGCTCATCTCCCTGAGTTCAAATCTGGCCTCAGACACTTCCTAGCTACATGATCCTGGGCAAGTCACTTAACCCTGTTTCCTTCAGTTTCCTTATCTGTCAAATGAGCTGGAGAAGGAAATGGCAAACCATTCTAGTATCTCTGCTAAGAAAACCCCAAATGTGGTCACAAAGAGCTGGACACAACTGAAAAATGACTCAACAACAACAACAACAAATAGAACTCAAGGGAGGGGAAAGTATCCAGGATGAGGTGGTAGTCAAAAGTGTCCAGAGAGGTCAAGAGGATGAGGATTGAGTAAAGGTGACTGGATTTACTATTAAGAGGACATTGATAACCTTGGAGAGACCTACCTCAGTGCCATGTTTTGGTTGGGCACTACCTTGTAGAATTGAGTGGGAATTGTTGATCTTGGCTTCATTGGAGAATGAGAATGCTCAAAGCTGGTAGAAGAATGCTACTTGCAGTGGATAGGATGGTGATAACTGATAACAAAGAGAAAGAAGAACTGTTCTAATCTTATATTTCTTCATGTTTTTTGCTGCAAAAAAATGACTTTTACCTTTGAAGTAACTGAAATGAAAGAACTGAGAGATTTGATAATGAAACTATAATAGTGACAGTGAGAAATCACCCAAAGCTCTTAATGAATTCAAGTCATTTGACCAAAATGAATTACAGCCTTGGTTACTGAAGTAATTTGGAGACATAACCCTGTCAGTTATATTTGAAACATTGTGGAAAGTGACAAAGATCCCACAGGACTTAAAAAGGTCAAATTTTGTTCCAATTTTCCAAAAAAGGAAAAAGAAAATAGTCACAAACTATAGACCAATGAGTTTGACTTAATTGCTAAGAAAATTATATAATGAGTTATTATAAACATCATTATTAACTAATTATATTTAACAATAATGTTAGGATACAAGCATATATTAACAGCCTCAGAGTGACTTCTGTAAGATGAGGTTCAGTAGAGAAAAATGTTTTATACCTGATTTTGAAAATCATTTTCATATTTAGAATGGCAAAGTCATGGTTAGCAGTTTGGAAAAAGAAAAAAAAATTGGGAGTATTTAGGGCACTATAAGTTCTATATGAGTCAGTAGGATGATCTGGCAGCCCAAAAGCTGATGTGATTTGGGACAAGCAGATCTTCCAGGAATAAAGAGATGGTAGACCTACTGTACTTTCCCTTTGTAAGACCTCTTGTAGACTTTGAGTTTTGTGTGACATAATGACATTGACCTCATGGTAGGAAAAGGTAAGTAGGAAGGAGACAAGGTAACTAGGCAGGAGTGAAGGCTTGAGTCCATGTCAGAGGAGAGGTTAAAGAAAGTGAGTAAGTTTATGCTGGGAAAGAGAAAACTCAAGGGAGAGATGGATTTGGGGTAGGGAAATAATAAAGCCATCTTCAAGTATTTGAAAAGCTGTCATGTGCAGCATCCATGACTTTTATTCCATTTGGCTCTATAGGGAAAAACTGGGAGCAATGTCAAGAATTTGTAAATATACCAATTTAGGCTTGGTGTCAGGCAAAAAAAAGTCCTAGAAAGGGTGGCCTAAATGTCTTTGTACAGGTTTACATAATAAAGAAGACAATGGATGTGCTGTTTAGCTGATTCTCATCAGGGAAATGCTTAAATTCAGATTGGAGTCAAGTGGAATGTCCAGTTTATAAGTTAGATTTTGAAAAAAAATGAGAGTGGAAATAGATTTTGGAAAAGCAGGCACTACAATTTGGCGGCAAAAATCTCAAACTTCCTATCTCTAACATATTACATCAGCACAATATTGGTAGAATTTCTTATTGTTTTAAAAAGGAAGGATAGAAGATTGCCTTGATAAGTTTTTCCATCCACATTCCATTTTCCACTGACTTTGCTACCCCGCATCTCAGGTGAGATCTTTTCTCTTTTATATATAGATACTTCAAAAGTCGGAAGTGTGGAATGCAAAACCATTCGAGGGTAACAATATTCATTCTTCGAGGACTGACAGATAATCCACAGTTGCAAGTATTTCTTTTTGTGTTTCTGTTTCTTACCTACATTCTGTGTGTGACTGGGAACTTGATCATCATCACACTCACCTTGGTGGATCCCCACCTGAAAACCCCCATGTATTTTTTCCTTCGAAATTTTTCCTTCTTAGAATTATTATTCACAACTGCCTGTATTCCCAGATATCTATATAGCATGTCGACTGGTGACAATACTGTGACGTATAATGCATGTGTCACTCAAGTGTTTTTTATCACTTTCTTGGGTTCAACAGAACTTTTCCTTTTGTCTACCATGTCTTATGACCGCTATGTGGCTATCTGCAAACCCTTGCATTACACAGCGATCATGAACAACAAAGTTTATAACCAGCTCCTCCTGAGTTCCTGGGTGGCTGGGCTGGTAATCATCCTCCCACCACTTAGTGTGGGTCTTGAGCTGGAATTCTGTGACTCCAATGTCATTGACCATTTTGGCTGTGATGCATCACCACTACTGAAGATCTCATGCTCTGATACAACTTTCATAGAAAAGATGATTATAATCTTTGCTATGTTGTTACTGATCATCACCTTAGTGTTAGTGGTTCTATCATATGTGTATATCATCAGGACTATTCTGAGATTTCCTTCTGCTCATCAAAGAAAAAAAGCCTTCTCCACTTGTTCTTCCCACATGATTGTTGTCTCTATGACTTATGGCACCTGTATCTTCATCTACATCAAACCTCCTGGGAAGGAACAGCTTGCATTGAATAAGGTGGTATCAGTACTTGTGACCTCAGTTGCCCCTGTGATGAACCCCTTTATTTATACACTGAGGAACAAGCAAGTCATACAAGCTTTTAAGGACTTAATCAAAAGAATCACTTATCTCCCAAAGGTGTAAAGGGCTCCCTAGTCTAAGGTACAAGAAAACATGAATGACCTCGATTCACCCTCCAGTATAACATCACCATTTTCCACTTCTTGTCAATCACCACTTCCCAGCAGTCTGGCCATCTTGGTATTATC
>JAQQSZ010005025.1:0-13977 GCA_028646595.1 Phalanger gymnotis
CTTGCCAACCCCTTAACCTTGCTCTCCTTATTAAGGCAGATTAAAAGAACCTGGGCTTTCTGGCTATCCAGCAGCTTTCTGGGTGCTGGCTGTGGGTGGATCTGGACCCCCCACAGAAGCTGCTAGCAAGATTGTGGAAACAAACAGATGTTCAAAAAAAAAGTTTTTTGCATGCAACTAGACAATAAGATACACAGGCAATGGGGCGTAGAAATTTATCTTGCCCTACAAGAAAGGAAGGGAAAAGGGGTTGGGAGGGGAGTGGGGTGACAGAAGAGAGGACAGACTGGGATACAGGGCAACCAGAATATATGCCATCTTGGAGTGTGGGGAAGGGGAGAAAATTTGTAATTCAAACTCTTGTGAAAATCAATGCTGAAAAGTAAATATATTAAATAATAAACTGAAGAAATAAAAAGAGTCGGACACAACTGAAATGACTGAACAACAAAGCTTTTAGCAACGAAGCATCTTGTGGTCTTTCTATTGTAGCAAGAATTCTCACCTCACTCTTCCAGAGCAAGGAAGGACATATCACCCTCAGGGTTTTAGGGTTTGGTAGCTCTCTTCATAGGTATAGCTCAAGCCACCACTCTGGTGTGGTTTCCCCCAAAACACTCTTAACTGCCAATAATTATCACTCCAGTTCCATTTAATTAATTAACATCCATTAGCTTTTTCTTAGAAGACATGCTAAGAACAGTAGTAGAAATATTTTCCCCAATGCTTCAGCGGCATTGTCCCCTAGCCCACCTCTGTGGTATACCTCCCTGAGGAGGAAGTAAATGTCACACTTAACACCCACATAGCATTAGTTCCATGAGTCTTGCTCACCTCCAAATTCAGCATAGCTGGCACTATTGGGCTAGATTCTAACAGTTGCTTCTCATCCCTTGGGCCTTAAAGAAGGACTGGCTGACTATAAACCCCAGCATTGACTCCACTCCTGGACCACCTGAAGGCTCATTTTCCTGACCTTTCAAAACTCGTAAGGTCATAGCCTCCAATATCCTTCACCTAAAAAAAGAATGCAGAGGCAAAGAATCAAAAGGCCACATGTCAACCTCAGATGGGGAGGGTCTAAGGCCTCTCCCCTCACAACATTGTCTATTTTCTTTCACTGGAACATCACCAAGAAAGAAGATAACCCAAGAGAGAAGGGACAAGATATCTTAGTGCCTCTCAAATGCACCAAAATTTACTGTGTATATATATATATATATATGTATATATATATATACACATATATATATACACACACATATATAAATATATATAATATATTACATATTATATGTGTCTGTGTATATTTGCCAATAATCAAAGAAGCTCCTCTTGATTATGCGGGTAGCTGACTAGAACCAGTTACAGAATGTCTACACATGCTCCAAAATCTGCATGTGGATTTTGGAGCATATGTAGACATCTACACATTTTTGAAAGGACTGGGCATTTTGACTAGTTCCTCACATTACTCAGTCCTCACTCCCAAAGTCAGCTACTGCCCACATGGTAGTCAGTACCTACCTTTCTCAGCATGATAGTCAGAAGGTCTACCTCAAAGTCCATTGAGGGAAAAGGAAACCTAGACTTCTGTACCCATGTACAAATATTATCCCTCCCTATCCTCTTGTGTGGTTTCATGCCCATCAGTAGCTCACATTTCCTGAGAGTCCTAGTAAATAGGAAATTGTGAGATTCCCTTTGCTCTCTTTCCCCCTAAAATCATGATTCCCCTCCTAGGCCCAAGCAAACAAAAGAATTCAGAAGAGATAAGAGACAGTGGTGTGGTCACAGTTTACAAGGGAAAGAGCTAATCACCAAATAATGCCTTTATCATCTTTATAACATTACATTAACAGAGGAAATGAATTTGACTGCCTAAGTTTGCTCCTCCAGAATTTACTTTGGACATCTACACTTTTCCAAAAAAAAAAAAATAGTCCTACCTATCAGCTATCTAAGGAGGAGGGGGAGATGACAGATTGAATTTTTGGAGGCAATCAGGGTTAAGTGACTTGCCCAAGGTCACATAACTAGTAAGTGTCTGAGGCCAGATTTCAACTTGAGTCCTCTTGACTCCAGGACTGGTTCTCTATCCACCTAGCTGTGCCCTGAAAGATAGATTTTTTTAAAATTAATTTTTTGTGTGTGTATGTATGTATATACTTATATTCACATACACATATATAAATACATATGCATATATATACATATATATGGAGAGAGAGAGAGAGAGAAGTTCCCTGTGAGAAATTACCCATCATCTTTATTCTTAAAAGGAGCTGGAACCATTATTTATGCCTTTCTCTAGATTATTCACTCTTTTATTAAAGAGATTGTAAAGGAAGATTCTGTGTTTAAAGCCTTCACAACCTAGAGAAATAATCAGACTATCCCGCCTGCCCATTCACTTCCACCAGCTCTCCTCTCCTCCCCACCGCCCTCTCCGCCCTTCTTTCTTCAGTTTGTGTTTTGTATCAACTTTCCCTGTCATTCACTGCAGCGAAGGAACATCACAATCTTAAAACCATCCTTCGCCAAGTAACACCTACTTCTCAAAGCTCAAACTTTAAAAAGCTGGCAAACCGTACAAATCACACTGCCTGCTCATCTCCTTTCCAGGGAGTCAGAGGCAAAAAAATCATGTTCTTTCTTGTGAAAACATTACAAGCCTGTGGGCGTCAATATAGTCCTCCTTTTCCAAGAAATCTGCTGCATCCCACAGTGAATCAAGAAAGAGAACCTGCACTCCCAGCTGGGGAAGAGAAGATGCAGGAAGAATACACCAGGGCTCCATGGTCCACAGCATCCTGCCTCTCCCTGTTTCCCTGTTTATTTCCTGGTTTGTTAGGGGGGAAGGGAGGAGTAGAGTTTTTTGGTTTTTTTTTTTTTTTTTTAGGGAAGGTGATTTTTTGAAGCTCTTCCCACTGCCTTCTTTCAGAAGAATCAAAGTGAAATTGACCAAAATAACATTTTCAAAGTTTTTCAGCCCTTCAAATTTCTTAAAGCTTGCTTCCCTTAGCTCTTATTCACTTAGCATCAATCAACGCCCCCTCCTGCTTCCATCCCCTTGAAGAATAAACAGCATCTGCTGCCATCCAGCAGATGCTTACCACTCCCACCCCTACTACTCAACCATTATCCAAAAATTATGGAGTCTGGGGGAGGGAAGGAGAGATAGGTGGTAGGAGGGGAAAGATGGGAAGAAGGAAGGAAGTTCTTACAATTCCATCAGTAATTAGGTTAGAAACTGCAAGGTTAAAGTTCATGAAGTGAATTATCTCTGCATAGATGCTACGGTTGAAAACTGGGTAGCTAACATTATGTAGTTGTTCTTATCTAAAGGTAAACTTGCATCAGGTAACTGAGAATCTAATATTCATTCACTGATTTCTATATAAATATGTTTATAAAATAATGCATAAACACTAACTTCCACAAAGAAAAAAGGAAACAAATGATATTCAAGTTAGTATAAGCCATAAAGAAATAGGTACAGTTAAGGTATCCTAGTAGGTAAATTAAATTACTATCAAACTACATCTCTGGGAACTTTGTCTTATATCGTCTTGCCTGATAGGCAAAGTATCCCAAGTATATTTATAGTTTTCACCTATCTGTTTGTTCTCTATGTCAGCCTATTCCCATCTGTCTTTCTAAACATGTAGATATAGGATACTTTCCTGGAACTTTGAACACTCACTGGAGTAGAAGGAGGAGTGTCCCAACCCTTCCACCTATGCAGGTTAAAGTACTTTTTTCCTTAAAAGTCATTAAGACATTTCTCTAGACTTGGTTGGTTCAGGGGTCTAAAGAATCAGACTGTTGATGTCACTTCCACATCACAAGAGCCACAAGGTGCCCCAAGGGCCTCTGATGCTTGGCTGGTAGATTATGATGGGAGGCAAGGGAACTTTTTCCAGTTGGATCAATTCAGGGTACCCTCAAGTCCTGTCCTTGTTGAATACCCATCTCCCACTCTAAGTAAATCTTTTTTAGTTGTCGAGTGTAGAACGACCTACAAGTGTCTCATTTTGTTCCAGCATCAAACTGAAACAATCTATGCTGGTCTGAGTCAGGCCCAGCCCAGAACAATTGTTTTGGTCTTACAGAAATGGATTATAAAGAGATCATTGAATGTGCTTTGCAGAGAGAGAAGAGCTTGACCTGATATTTATGATTCTAGTGGGACTTTTCGTGATGCCTCAAGAAATAGTGGTTTCTTACTATAAGATACCTGCTACTCCCTCTGCCCCTGGGAGACTAGAGAGTAAGCTGCTTCTGGCCAATCAGCAAGAACAGAACTATGTAAGTCTGCTTTGTGCCCTTAAGAATTTACCTTGAAGATAATGTGGTAAATGGTGTTTAGGCCTTCTGGCTTTATTGGGCTTTCTCGTCTGATCATTTAAGCTTCCTCCAAGTTCTATTAGAAAGACTGTTCAGAACTCAGTTTACCTTGAAAGAAGCATGGAGGGAATGATTTTTGAGGGATTGAGAAAGATTTTTCCCTCATCAGATAAAGAGAAATTCCTTGATCAAATAAAGAGAAAGCTTATAACAATGAGAAATAAAGAAGAACTAGTTTTCTCAGACCTCACTGGGACTAGAAGCCTTTGTGTATTGCTAATGGTCAATATCACCAATAACCTCAGAGGAGACCTCCAGAAAGGAGGACCTTTCTGAGATCATTGAGCTCATCATTTCTTATAGCACAGTAGTATTCCATCACTGGGGGGATAGAAAGAGGCGGAGGGAGGGAAGAAAAAAAGGAAAAAAAGAAATTTATATCTTTATTGTATATTTAAAAGGAATAGCAAGCTGTACATAATAGATTTGCAATTTCATGTGCAATCATCTTTTTATTATGCAGTGTTATGGAAATGCTTGCTTTGTGCCAGAAATTAAAAATAAAATAAAGAAAAAAGGAGTACCTTACTAGCTTTATGAGAGTCATCTACGTGTAAACTTTTTGGTCTTGAATTCCTTTTTAGAAATGTCAGTGCAGCTGAACCAGTGGTCCTCAATTGTATAATTTTATTGAAACAAAGTCAGCCATTGAGGGATGCCAATAGTGAGAGAACGCGAAACGAGGAATTTTAGGTTGGTCTAATAACTCTGCTGAAGAAACTCAGAATTTTGGGATTTTGTTTTTCAATTTGGAATTTGAAAGACCAGGTTCAATTTTGCCATATGGATTTTATTGTGATTCTTTAATGGAAGGTATTGAGGGATTCACTAGAAAAAAAGATAACGCTAAATCCTCTCCCAGAAGCCTAAAGACATTTTTGGAATTGAAGATAAGACCAATGTTCCAATCACACTCCATTTAATTAGCTAAGGACAAGCAGGAGTGGTGCATGACCTTAAGAAGTTTCTGCTCTCACCCCAAGGTGTGACCTGTAATTCTCTCTGGAGCGTCCAATGAGGAGTCCCTGAAGAGAACAGTTCAGGTCTTCGAGCATTTCCCCAACTCCAGCAGAAATTGGTATTGTTTGCACACGGTAAATAAAGCACATATACTGGTGAAGTCTTTGGCCTTGTTTCTTTTTGCTTTGCTTGGTATCTTTGCTTGGCATTTGCAGTGATCTCAGGTGCCTTTAGAGCGTCTCTAGGGTTTGCAGGACCTCCATCTCAAATTCTGGGTGTTTAAACAATATGTAGCCACATAAAGTTAAGTTCAAACAATATTAATAAATAATAAAGCATTTTTCCCATAGATGCTAGAAATGAGAACATGCTCTGTGCTTGGAGTCTGAGTCACACTACTGGGCTGCTGGATTTTGAACTTCCTCTTTTCTCTATACACTCCTACAGCCTCTTTATGTAATAATTTCATTCACCGGTGCATGTCTGCTTCTCAGTCTGTCTCAGAGCTGTGACCTGGAACTGGGCAGTGGCTGACAAATCAGCCAATCAGCAATTATTACAATGTGCCTATTATAATGCCCCATTTGGCTCTGGTGGTACCCCAGTATGGGTATCTGACCTCTTCTTGCTTTGGTGCACAGTCTCCCCATGGGTGCTAACATGCATGCTCCTGGACCAACCTCATCCCCAGTAACTCTAGACCTTCCTGTTTGTCTCCCGCCCTGATAATGAGTCGAGCTGGAAAAATGACCATGTGACTTTTTCTGGATTTCCCCTAAGGATTTGGTCTGGTGCATTTTCTAAATCTGTTTGAAGGAATTTGTGAAGGGGAACCCACTACACTGCTTCCTAACACTCTGACATTTTGGTTCTGCCTCCTTTCCAAACTCAAAAGTGTTTTATCAATGCTAGCTGTTACTATTACAATTTCTCCCCAGGGAGGACTTGCTTTATGTCAACAAAGGGGAGGTAAAAGTCTCTAAGCAGACCCTATAAAAAGAGGGAAATCCCTCAGAGGTATCCCATGGGGTAAAGATTTTTATTCCCCCCCCCCTCCCCATTGGTCTCCCAGGATGGGGAGGTCCTGGCTTCACTAAGTGGATTATAGCACAGGACAATTCTCCCTGACCTCTAATGAGGATCGGTAACTATGTAGGAAATACCATAATTGTTGCTGTAGCCCTAATGCTGCTCTTACTTTTGGTGTTCTTTTTATGTTGACTGTGAATTACAGAGATTTAGCACCACCCACCACATGGGTCTGATCATTTAGACCTGGCACTTAGTTCTTCCTGGGACTATCCCAAATTTAGCAACTCCTTCGAGGAACTATTGGGTTGTTTTGTTTGGGTTTTGCTATGTTTCTCTTTCAGTCTTACTTTAGTTTCTTTAGTGTTGCCTGCACAATGCTTCTTGAATATTAAAGGTCAGGGTTGACCAGTAACAGCCTTAAAGTTATTTAAGTGGTGGAAAATCCTCTAGAAGACCTTAAGGACCTTGCCACTAAGGGGTGGCCTATGGTAGAAACAATATCCTTGCCTCTTCCTTCCTGCAAATTAAGCTAGTTTTTTCCTTAAAGGGTATCGAGATTTTGATGATTCAAGGAACCAAGGGATGAGATTAGTGATGTTACTTCTCAGTACATGGAGAAGCCATGTTCTAGGTGTCTCCGATGCTTAACAGGTAAGATCACTGAAGGAACTTGGCTACGCTGAATCAGCTGGAGGTATTTTCAATGCCTATCCTTGTTGAATATTTTTCTCCTACTATGATTAAATAAATCTCTCTTTTTTTTTAAACTGTTGAATAACCTACAAGTGCCTCCTTCTGTTCCAATATCAAGCCTAAACCATCAGGCAAGTGGCCTGAATCAGATGCAGCCCAGAACAAGTGATTTAATTACCTCTCCCTGGAATAGGAGAAGTGTTTTTCATCTATTCAAAGACCCATTCACTAAATCTACTATGTTCAGAGTTTCTAATGCTGCCTGTTAACCAGCATTTCAATGACAGAATCCATTATGAAATTATTTTTCTTCCTCAATCAATATGCAACCTACTAACAGATAGTTGATGGGGAAGTGGATATAGCATTAGGCCTGGAGTCAGGAAGATCTGAGTTCAAATCTGACCTCAGATGCTTACTA
The DNA here is from genome assembly GCA_028646595.1 of Phalanger gymnotis. Taxonomy (NCBI): domain Eukaryota; kingdom Metazoa; phylum Chordata; class Mammalia; order Diprotodontia; family Phalangeridae; genus Phalanger; species Phalanger gymnotis. The sequence continues at coordinate 7,517 of JAQQSZ010005025.1, forward strand.
GCTTGTGTAACTCTGGGGAAGTCACTTAACCTACTTTTGTATCATTTTCCTCAATTGTAAATTGAAGATACCACCTACCATCTAGGGTTATTGAGAGGATCAAATGAGATAAAATTCATAAATAAAAATGCTTTGCACACTGCCTGGCACATAATATGCACCATATAAATGTTTATTTCCCTTCTTCTAACATCAACTATGTTAAAAATCCATTTTTCACTAGGCATTATTGATAATTAAGCCAAAATATAATTTTTAAAATTGTAAACATATGTAAGGACAGGCAGGGGAAGAGGGGACACTGGCCAGAAGGGCTCCAGTTCTTAGGAACAAACTCAGCTTGATGCAATTACCCACCTCTGGGTCCATTGCTAATTGAAAGGCTTCTCTTCACCTCACAGTAAGCAGACAAGAAATAGTAGTAAAACATCTTTGTCTGCTCTGTTGTTATTTGTCCTTCGTTCTCAAAGATGACCATGGCATGGGGAAGGTGATGTCATGGCTTACAAGAGAATTGGATTTAAGTGACGCAGAGCTGTGCAAAGTCACCAGCCTCACTCTCCACTCTCAAGCCCTCTGGGTACGGTGACAAAATCTAGATCAGGATGACTGGAGATGGCCCCAGTTAATTAATTAATTAATGTTTAATCTCTTCTTCAAAGGCTTTTACTGAATATAATTTTTATTGCATATAGCCTTATGTTTCTGCTTTTATGTACTTGTTTTGAGGTGTTTATGCCCTGCTACAAAGTAAAATATAAATATCATGCAAAGCTGAAAAATATATAAACTCCTTTCTTTTTCCATTTGGTCATTGCCTGGGATCTATCCTATTTTTTTTTCTAAACTTCTATTCAGATCATAAATATTTTTATTATTTATTTTTCAGTTAGAAAATCTGAGGGGGAGGTACATTAATAGCAATTTAGATTTGTAGATCTTTCCTACCCATTCATGGGACATGTGACCTGTTTACATCACAGGAATCCTAAGTCACATGTGGTGGGAGAAGCTTGCTGAGAGGAAAAGGAAGTTGTGTCACAGGAAATGCTGAGAGAGAGTTATAGCAGTTAATGACAGAGCTGAGAGAAAGAGCCAACCTGTGATAGCTGTACTGTAAGTTTTGATTGTTTTGTGGGAAGGCCCCAGCAGGGGGCAGAGAGGTTTTGGGATGGCAAGGCTCCATGCTGTGATATTATGTATCAAATCCTTTGCTACTGTGATGGATTGGGTGGATGGCTTATGGGATCTGGTTCTCTGGTTTCTGAATAAATGGTTTACTTCTACTTTCTATATGGAGAGTCTCATATATTTTGTGATACAGACCACATAGGCATTTTGAGAATTATCATCTATATTGTTATTATTGCCTTACTGATACAAAGCCTTTCTTTTTCTTTTCTTTTTCGTCCTTCTTTCTTTTTTGCTTTCTTCTTTTTTTCTTTAGCCTTCTGTAATAATGTGTTGCAAATTCTACTCTCCATTATAGTGGTAACTGGAAAGCTTCCACAAACTTTGCTCCTGGGCTGGGATTTTCTCTCTGGACCCTTTCTCTGGTATTTGCAGGCTTCTGACTGCCTCTTTATATAGACCTGGAATAACAATTTACTTGCTGTAATTTCTACTTCAATTTCTTGATCATTATTCAATCTTATGCCATTTTTTTCATCTTTGTTGGAATAATTGTGAGAGATCCAGACTGTTCTATTTCTGTTCAATCTTCCATCTTGATAAGATCCTACTACATTTACATTTTAGGAAAATCACTTCGCCAGCTTCACAAATTGGAGTGGGGATAGATTTGAATCAGGTAAACCAATTGTTGGTCGTTGAAATAATCTAGGTGAGTGATGATAATGATGCTTAAACTAAGGTGGTGGGTGGGTACGTAGATAAAAGAGGTTGGATGCAAGGGATGTTGTGGAGGTAGAAATGGCAAGGTTTAGCAGTTTATTAGAGATGAGAGGTGAAGGAGTGAGGAGTCAAGGATAATACCAAGGTTATAACCTGGAATACAAGGTCTAGTTGGACAGAGATCCACCACTCGTGGCCAAAACTGAACTTACATATCTCATGGCAGAGGGATGTTGGTGGACTAAATTAGGAATCTCATCTGGAAAGAGAAAACTCAAAGTATCTAGCCCTCACATTTCTGAGACAGAAAATGTGACCTCTTCTTCCCCACAAATATACTATATATCTATTGTGTTGTATGGTCCTTCAATTAATTCACAGTTTCTTTTGATACTTTCATGGTATCCTTAGTTTCATACCCAGAACCCATTCTTAATATCAATAGACCTCTGTGTTCCATCATACCTATTACCTGACAACATATATTATATACAACTTTTCTATTTTCAAAAGCTTGGTCTTTTATAATGACCATATTTAGGAAACTGATGTTACTTTAAGCATTAAACATTCGTCATGATTAGCACCAATACAGTGAAACAATAAATCATTCTATAAACATGTGGTACATAACATATGCCAATAAAAAGGTATACAATTAATAGGAATAGAAGACCATATTAACAAAACTAAAATTGGTATATGACTAACCAACAGTACCCAAATCAAGAACGATGGAATACACACACATGTAAATGTATATGTATATATATGTACATATATATTCATGGAATATATATACATATAATCTCAGCAAAACATGTATGCATCGAATAGTAGCCTTTTGTATTTATATTTGTTGTATGAATGCAGTGTATTGATTATGATGGAAAGAACTATCCATGGGAATAGAGAAAAAATACAAAGTAATACCAAAACAAATCTCCAAAATAATTAAAAATAGTATTTAAAAAATCAGATTGTAAAATTTCAGTAAAAAAAATACAAACGTATTTTCAAATATGTGTATCAACACTATAATTAAAAGAATAAAAATCTTCCAAAATATACATCAAGAAAAGATGAACAAAATCAGCTCAAAACTCAAAAGCATCAAAGGGAAAGGGGAAAACAAAGAAAATTTCCAGACTAAGAGTATAACTGCAGTAATGGGGGGCGGGGGGGGGTTAAGAAATAACAGGAGGGGAAAGCAGACTTTCTTCTAATGTAAAACCACCAGGTGGCAATGATGAGCAAGACAGGCAGAACTGTCAAACACTCATGAGAGTTGTATGACAATCTTTTCCCCATCCCTTCTGGTAGACATGGCTTTCTTTCCCAGCACTGCGGGGGCTGTGTCACTGCCTCCTGAGGAAAAAGAAATATGACTACTTGCATTCAGTCATTCACTCACTTCCATGGTTTTATCAGCTCAAATCTCTGAGGAATTTCAGGGAATTTTTTTTTCTCTCAGATTCTCACCTCAATTAAATGTATGGATCAAACTCCCAGCCAGATGGCATCGAGAAACAAAACATTGAGTTTATAAAATCTCAATATTTAGACCTCCTCACTTTTAGATGGTTGCCCGCACAACCACCACCTCTGCTTTGGAACGTCCTCACTTTCATTCAAGGAAGTAGAAAACACATAGGTTCAATAGTTTATCTGGTTTTATTATAATTTCAAACATGTAACAAGAAATTTTTTTAAAATACTGCATAAAGAGAGACAGGAAGCTAGGTGATTCAGGGTCTAGCATGCTAGATCTGAAGGAAGGAAATCCTGAGTTCAAATCCAGCCTCAGATGGACTATAGTCATACACTAGCTGTGTGACTATAGGCAAGGCACTCAACCTCTGTTTCCCTCAATCTGGGTATAATAGCAACACCTACTTCCTAGTGTTGCTGAGGATAAAATGAGATTATATTTGTAAAGCATTTTGCAAACCTTAACGCACTGTATAAATGCTAGCTATTCTTATTGTATAACGATTCTGTATGACTGCTCAGTTTGCAGTTATCAAAAGACTTTCTCACCCTCTTGCCCCATTCTGTCAAGATGGATAGAAGCAGAAAGTAGATGAAGGAATATAAAAGAGAAGTGAGTCTCTGCTCTCCTGTGAGGAGTTTTCAGAGGAGGAATGGGCTCTGAAAACCACTCCCCAACAGACATCCACTTCCAGTCCAATGGGCACTAGAGATTTCTGCACTCTCATTTGTTTGCATCACAGTGTCTTTGGAGCACTTAAGATTCTTCCTCTCCCTGGTCGATGGGAATGTGGCAGCTTATCCTGGAGCATCAACCCGTGTTGGAGAAGTTTAGTTTAAGGACCCTGGCTTCCTTATGGTCTTCAGTTAGTTTCCCATTTCTACTAATGTTTTCTGTCTTAAAAACTAAAGTTCCTTTTCCTGCTTATCTGGGTGAACTTTGTCACACACTCCAAACCAGTGAGAATGGGAAGATTCTCAAATTAAAAAGCACCAGGGCTCTGTCTAGCCTCTAGACCTCTGATTCTCACTGGTATCTAGATATAGTCTCTATATTTAGGTAGATATAGGTCTCTAGGTATGGCTACACATTCATCTGACGTGGTGCCATTTATAAAATGTAGCCACAGAAATGCTTTCATTGCATCCTCACGGCTCTCTGAGAAAGGCAAGAGCATGGGTTGTCATCACCATTTTACAGATAAGGAAACTGAGGTCTGTACAGGTTAAACAGTTTGCCCAAAGTCATACAATGAATTAATGGCAGACCCAGCACCCTAAGCTCAGGGATAGTTCTGCCATACCTCTATGCGCCATTGTCCTCCAGCAAAAATATCATTGTTTGGATTCAGGTCAGTTTTCAATAAATTCATGCGATTTGTTCCAGGCTTGCTTTTGTTCCACAGAAGCCTGAAATTTTTATAGAAATCAGGCTAGGTTTCCATTTCAAATAATGGAAGCTACATGACTCATAATTTTCTTTCTTTTTAGGGGGAGGGGCAGCAAATGGGGTCAAATGACTTGCCCAGGGTCATGTAACTAGCAAGTGTCTGAGGCTGGATTTGAATTCACGTCCTCCTGACTCCAGGGCCAGTACTCTATCCACTCTGTCACAAAGCTACCCCAACTCACATATTTTCATCTGGGTCCCTACTTGTCCTAGCAGCAGGGTAGTAGAAATAGAGCTAGTTTCCAGCTCCTTGTGGACTGATAGACTCACTATGAAGCAAATCTTGCCTCTGATTTTCCCCCAACTCACCCAACCCACAGCAAATCAGTGAAGCAGAATAACTCCCCTCATACAAAAATCCCTCTGTTGTCCAAGGAAGTGAATGGGTAAGGACAGCTTACAGCTGGTCATAATGGTAGGGGAGAGCAAAAGAAGGAAGAGAAGGACTTCTCATGTGGCAAGTACTTCCATCTAACTATTTGCTTAGCGTCCACTATACACATTCTTGTCAAGGCAGGTGGTGGTGGAATGTGTCAGCTGGCAATGTTGATGGAGTTTTTAGTCCAAAGCAAGGTCCTTCATCATGAGCCTCCATAAGAGCCTTGTAGGCTGTTGCTGTATTACTTTTGATATTCTAGTGTTACCAAGTGGGCATCTATATTCTGCAATGACAAGGTGGTTGCTAATTTTAATTTTTTTTAATTTTTTGTTTTCCTTCAGTCAATGAGAATTTCAAACAAAATAGAGAATAAAGCAGAGTACCTCTAGCTCTACCTGAAGCCCAGAGAAAGGTACAATTAGACAAATATTTATTAATACCTTATTGTATTGCTAAAACTCCAATATGCTCAAAAAAACCAATTTAGCAAATAATGGTTGACCTTTATATGTCAGGTACATTATCTTATTAGAGCTTCTGGTAAGTACTACAGGTTTAATTATCCCCATTTTACAAGTGAGGAAACTGAGGCACAGAGAGTTAAGTGTCTTTTTTTTCAAGAAAATGCCTTTTATTTTCAGAAAAGTTAATGTGTCATAGGATACAGAGGTCTGGCTTTTTAAATTTTTTTTAAATTTAATTTATTTAATATATTTAGTTTTCAGCATTGATTTTCACAAGAGTTTGAATTACAAATTTTCTCCCCATTTCTACCCTCCACCCCACTCCAAGATGGCATATATTCTAGTTGCCTTGTTCCCCACTCAGCCCTCCTTTCTGTCACCCCACTCCCCTCCCATCCCCTTTTCCCTTCCTTTCTTGAAGGACAAGATAAATTTCTATGCCCCATTGCTTGTGTATCTTAGTTTCTAGTTGCATGCAAAAACCTTTTTTTTGTTTTTGAACATCTGTTTTTAAAACTTTGAGTTCCAAATTCTCTCCCCTCTTAGCTTCCCACCCAACCTCCCTAAAAAGGCAAGCAATTCAACACAGGCCACATGGGTATCATTATGTATAACCGTTCCATAATACTCATGTTGTGAAAGACTATATTTTGCTTCTTCCTAACCTATCCCCCTTTATCCAGTTTTCTCCCTTGACCCTGCCCCTTTTTGAAAGTGTTTGTTTTTGATTACCTCCTCCCCCATCTGCCCTCCCTTCTATCATCCCACCTTTTTTATCTTCTTTCTCCTTTGCTGTGAGGTAAGATACCCAATTGAGTGTGTA